>BMAT01005522.1:79544-108041 GCA_019649035.1 Elysia marginata | reverse complement strand
CCCCCCCCCCCCCCAATGGTTTTATGAAAGTTCTAAAATGCTTGCAAGTCTGTTTTTATTTTTAAAGTTAAATCAATCTGAGTCTGATTCAAATAGAACTGTAATTTAGCTGCTACCTCTACAGGATTCTAAAACAATAACATGTTTGAGGTCCTTTAGGAAAGAGTGTCTTTGTAAACCTTCTTACTGTTTCACGTAGGGAGTTGGAGATGCTGATCGGCCGGATTGTCTCTCACTCGCTAGTCTGGCTTTCCACCAGGACTGCCGCACTAGGCAGGCCCGACCAGCCACCATGACTGTGTACCGGCTCTGTGGCCTAGCCATAAGACACTCGCTCAGAGATCGGGAGGTGCGCGGTTCGATCCCCGGCCGAGTCAAACCAAGGACTTTAAATTGGTATTAACTGCTGATCCGCGTAGTGTCCGGCATCATGGATTTAGTACTAAGTCTGGTCGGCCCGGTGTTAGGTTAATGTGACTGGGTGTGGTGTGTGCAAGCGCTCCTTGCATCACAGTGTGGCAGCACGCTTTCAATTGTCCCAAACGCCGTCTCTGATATAACCTTGTAGTTGAAAAGAGACGTTGAAATTCAAACAACTACCATGACTGTGGTGTATCACTACAAGTGATAATTGTGAGCCAGCAAGGGCGAATAAGGTACAAGTGGGATTTGTTGACATATTATGATTATAGTCATTACAATTTTCTCAAAGTCCACTCTATGTCCTTTTAGGGGTTAAACAATTATAACTCTTGATTTTAAATTAGCAGAGAAATTTCATTTGGGTCGACCCTTTACTCGAAAATGTTTTTGAGACTTCTTATGTTCTTATACCAGAAATTGGAAGAGATAGATGAAATTGACACTTGTGCACAAGTTTGTTTGAAATTAGAATGGATAGCCTAGTAAAGTGAACCACGCCGTCTTGATTCAGACCAAACCACACCTATGGTGGGTTTTTTTTAAATGCCATAATCAAAATTTTAGTAAGGTCAGTCCAGCGTTTAAAATTTGTTTACAAAGTTTTTTTGTAACTAAATCTATAGTGTTTTAAACTTAAAAATTAAGAACAGCAATCCAAACGTAAAGGGAAAAAAAACGACGACAGTTACGTGAAAAGCATTTGTAGAAACAGACGTAATTCACTTGAACGGAAGTCAGTGACTTCGACTATTTTAATTATTTTAAATAAAACAGCCTCTCCATTATTCTAAGAGCTCCTTAACCGCAAAGAAGCGACAATCTCGCCATGTCTCGCCCTGGTCATTAGATACAAGTGACCGCTGACGTCACTGGTCAGCCCTCAACTTCTGCCGTTGCTAAAAGCATTTCAGGTTGTGTTACGTCAAACTCTTTACTCACTAAAGTTACATTTCCGCGTAGAGTACGAAATAGACGTATAGCACACAGCTTTCATTGTTATAAAAAAAACCGGCAATTTGTTTAAAACAGTGTATATCTATAATGAATTTGTACTAGTGTCGTTCTGTCTGTGTGTCTATGTATTAGAGATCCACGCCTTACAGGCTGTATGCAGAGGTCTGAACATTTTTTTTTCTATGACGTGTTGTTCACTTTATATTGAACGCTTTTAGTGCACTGTGTCGTGGGAATTCCCGCTACGGCTTTGAAGTTCGCGTTTGTTTATCAAAGCTTTTGTGTTTGAAATTTGAAACAATCTAACGTAAAAAATTGCGCTTTAATGTGAAAAGTTTAAGAACATGAAAAAACTCCTGGAAAGGGAATATTAAATAATGAAATATAGTCAACTTTTTATACCATAAAGAAGATTAGAAGGCGAAAAAAACGTAATTAAATTTTAGTTTCACCACTTTCTCAACTTCATCATAGAATCTAGATTAGACTTACAGTCTCTGTTAAGTGTCTTAAATGTTTAATAAGATCTAAACGTTTAATTAGATTTAGATTTTTAGCTTTTAGATAAAAGCCTATTTAGGTTCTACGAAAAATATTCAAACTTAAACTATAGATTAGGCCTAGATAAGCTTTGACTGATTTTTTTTTCGTTTTACGCTTTTCATGTCATACTTTCTTCCAATTTAAGGGGTGAAGGGCGGTAGTCAACCCCCCCCCCCCCTCCAAAAAAACCAAACGAACAAAAACGCAACCAAACAAAAAACAAAGAAAAAGATCGTAACGGGGAAGAATACCCATAATGAAATTACATGACACAGCTTTGCCCGCTTCCCGAATCCGTCCTATAATCTAGATTAGGTACAGATCTACAACCTCAATTAAGTGTCTCAAAACTTGATTAGATCCAGAAATAAATCAAATAATCTAGGCTTAAGATCTGGATTTTGAGGACTTTTTAAACTTAGAGACTAGATTAGGCTTAGATTTAGTGTAGATTTTTTGTAAAAATTTTTGTTTTGTCTTTTGTGCAACATAATGATGTTTTCTTCCATTTCTTAGGAGGTCCAGATTTGCTTCTTATAAATTAAGATGAAAAGAAAAGAATAATTGAGTTTTAAAAAACATGGCATTTAGTAATTAGAGGATGAAAAATAGTAACAGGGAAAGAAGAAACAGACAAAGAAAAGGTTGGAATTTTTTGGGGTGGGCGATTAAGACAGAATCGACAGACACAATAATTTAGAGAAGTAGACAACTATAATGTGATGCAAATAGATATGTTCAAAGTTGGACTAATCGATTTATTACGTCGTTTTGTTAGGATATGAAGAGGAACATAAAACAGTAGACTTATTGGAAAAGAGATTAGAGCGCAAATAGGCCTAATCGTTCCTGTTGGCAAACTCCCTCTTTGAAGCCAATTGCTTGCAGGCAAGAACGATGATTTTGTACTGTATTCTCATTCGAGAGAGAAGCTGGGGTAATTAAGGGGCAGCTGTCGACAGAGAAATTATTTTGAGAGATTAAGTTCACATCTACAATCTAGATAAAGTGTTTAAAAAACTTGACGTTTATCTAGAAATTAATTAAGAGATTTTGTTTCGATAGACCTAAAGGACTTTGAAAACATAGTTTAAACAGAAACTGCACAAGCTTACGGGGCTTTTGAACGATGATGCCTTTGGAAGACTGTTAGCGTGGCTATGTTGAATAGAATTTCAGAAACGTGGCCTCCCCATGCCAATCTTCTTCTGTAGTTGACTAAAGACAGCAGCTTGACGCCAGATAACATTGGCAGTGCTGTATCCCCTGAAATTCCAGACAAAGATAATGACCCTTGATTTTTTGCAACATTAAAATGAATAATAAGAAGTTTTAGAATATACAAAGTCCACTATCTTCCCATTTACTTTTTAAAATGATAATGTTGACATCGTAAATGGATAAAAATAGTCTTATTTCGTAATATTTTATTTCTGTTTCTCGTTCTTTTAAACGACCGGCTCTGTAGCCTAGCGGTAAAGACACTCGCTCAGAGATCGGGAGGTACGGGTTCGTTCCCCGGCCGAGTCAAACCAAGGACATTAAAATTGGTATTAGTAGCTGATCCGCCTGGTGTCTGGCATTATGGATTTAGTGTTAAGTCTGGTCGGCCCGGTGTCAGAATAATATGACTGAGTGTGGTGTATGCAAGCGCTCCTTACATCACAGTGTAGCAGCACACTTTCAATTGTCCCAAGCGCCGTCTCTGATATTATAACCTTGTAGTTGAAAAAGAGACGTTAAAATTCAAACAATCAACCAACAACCAATCTTTTGAACGGATGTGCCAGCTTGTTATACCTAAGACGGTAGAATAGGAACAGGCAGTAAAAATATTTCAAGACTGCAAGTATAAACTAAAGGCCAACATTCTTTCAAGTGAGGCAGTTGGGATAGGCCTGTGTAAGGTATAAATAAGAAATGTGACATTGACAGCATTATCGGATTTTTAACATTCAAAAATAAAATTTTAATTCTATATGCCCTTTCAGGGGGTAAAAAATACATATTTAAGTCCAGTTTACAGTAACTGCTCCACTCATTTTCCGTTTAAAAGCAAATAGGCTACACGATATAGCATATTAACTGTCTTTTCTTTATATGTTCAATACAATCTAGCCAGCAAATAGGCAGATACCACCCTCTCTCCGCTTGGTAACAGTTAAATGGGTTTCCCCGACGGGTTGTGCTAAGTTTAGCCCGATCGAATTTGCATCGTTGCATTTCCAAATTAGAAAAAAAAATATCGAAAGTGAAAAATCACCTTGGGTATGAAATAAGTCACCTAAATTTCATGTGAATCGGTATTTAACATCATTTTGATAATTTTTGAAAAAAGATATTGAAGTACTGGTGTAGGATCTTCATTAATAGAGACCTTTAGCACGCGCACCGTGTCGCAATACGCGTACGTGAAAATCGGGAAAGCAGATTGAGCATCTTTTTTAAAATGGCGACCACCCCTTTTAAAATGGAACCAACTAACATTCCTAACAAAATAATTGGGCCCAATCAATAAAAGACTGCTTATTTTTGAAAACTTGTTCCTTAAGCTGCTTTGGATACAAAAATTTAATGATAGTAAAAATTGGCGAAATGTCTCCTATGACTAGAGGACTACTTTCGATCTTGACATTTTGAAAGGAAGTGGCGCCATGAAAATTCAGCCAATCAGCGTTGTTTAGTTCGCCGCGCACTACCTCCGAAGGTTGCACGCGAGCGCTCGCGAGCGCTCTCGGCGAACGGTGATAAATTTAGCGTTGCATAGTGCGAACGGAAAACGGTTTGCAAGCGTTCGCACTATGCAACGGCCCTCTGGATCTAGCCTAGGTTAGGCTTGAATTTTGTTCCGTTTTTTGGGTCTTCGTGAGATGTTTTCTTACATACTCAGGAAAAGAAGACCGACATATTTAACATAATTAACAGAAAGTGATAGAAATACGGACTAATAGTATATAACATAACATAGCATTAAAAAGGTGCAAAAACAGTGATAGGGAAAGGAAAAATTGAAAAGAAATTCTTTATTTGGCGTGGGTGTTCAGATATTTGTCGATAAAATGGTCATAAATTATGAAGAGTAGAGAAAAAATTTTATTCGATGCAACTTGATGTTTTCAAAATTGGACTGATAAAGTCAATATGCAGTTTCATATGGACATGAAAAGCAACTTGGAACAGAGTCTATTCTATTACTATACCAGGTTGGGTAAACCGCAACAAGTACACCATAAGTTATAGCTAAAACAGCCTGGACTCTGAGGATGGGGACGGGAAAGAATTGAAGATAACCGTCTCTAATCAGGGTGAACTCGGTAACCATAAAATATTGTAAAGGTACCAGTGATTTATTAATCATTAGATCGAGGAACGTGAGTTGAAAATTTTGCTGCTAGCGCCGGAGCACAGTTGAGGCCCAAGTAAACAGACACACGTACAAGGATAATCGTGAATCAACAAATCCAAAGATAAAAACACTCAGAGTTCTGAGTAGCCTATAAAATGATCATAAATAACTGCTATAGTAATCTCAACACCCTCTACAGTTGTTAGGAGAAGAAAACAAACCCTTTGGTAATATTGCTAGGTCTAGGTTTGTAGGTCGAGCTAAACATAAAACATCTGTTGGTTGTATACCATCCAAGGCGTGGCCTTTATCTAGAAACACACAATACCAAACTATCATTTGATTTGACTTTCAAACTCTTTTAATTTTACGCCTAATCTCATAAATCTGAGTCTCTCTTATTACAACAAGAAACAAAGCTAGGCGGAGACGTTGCGAGGGAGACTGCAAACAGAACTAGAAACGATAAAGAAAACTGGATTAACAGACACAACCGCCCAAACTAGTTAAAGTTGGCCTTTTCAGATAGCATAGTAACTACTGTATATACTAGACTAATTTTCTAACAAATATTAATAGTAATACATTTTATTGATTGGTTAGAAAATAAGTATCTTGCAGTACAAAGCAATATTTATCCCGATTTCTACGTTATAAAGAACACAAAATACGTTTTCAAAGAAAAAGAGGTAACAAGAAAAACTCTATAAATCAAGTGTATGACTTCCGCTTCATTAATTCACGTTGACTTATTTGAGACGAGTGTTAGCGCAGCAATTTGGTTTAAGACTGGTGTAATGAAGAAAGTGGGAACCGCACTACAGCCCCAATCCTGCCTAGAGTTAGACTGTAGTTCTTTAATCCAATATGGTTATATCTTTGCAAAATTTTATACCAGAACCAGGCAAACTTACAATATGATGTGATGATCAAAAAACTTTACAACACCGTCGCGGTATATTTAACCTTTCCAAATAAAAAAAACTGTAACTGTTCTTCCTCGGTCGTCACCACAAATTTGTCAGCATCCGAGATTATGCCTGTGTATTAACGAGGAGTGACAGTGGCATTATTTGTCCATGATATTCCAGCAACAGGAAACAATATAATGCTAAATTAATAACTTTTAGATTTGCTTGAAACATGGAGACTTAATCCATATATTCAGGTTGCGTAGATTTTTACATAAAATCTGTTCAGATTTTTTTTTTAAATAAGGCATCGTATTGAAGTTTTTCAACATAATTAATTCCTTAAAGTTATGATAGTTTTCTGAAAATGTATAGACTAAAGATCCCAATCACCCAAGTTAACTTATAAGGATGATATAACTTCAGAAGAGGTATATATTTACTTGCATTTTGATTTTTTAAAACCATTAGAATTCCTATTGATCCACAAAGAAAAAAAATTTTACGTGTTCCCCCCAAATATTATTTTTAATTTTCTAAAATCCCACTAATTGGCTGTTGTCACGATTATTAGTTTGACATTCTACAAAGAAATGACAGCCAAGGGCTCAAGTAAAATCGTCTCCAAAGACTAAGGGTTTTCATGAAATCTTGTGAATTTGGAGACTGCAAGGGGATGGTAGAGTTGTATATTCTAAACGGTTAATTGTTTTCTTTCATCCAAACTTACATAGGCCATTATATATAATACTAGATGGGGCGTAGCCGACCTGATGGAGTACTAGACTGGGCTGTACCATTGGTTACCTTTCTTTTCTTCATGCCATCGTGTACCTGTAATTTACCCAACTAACTTTGAACACATCGATTTGCATCTTATTTCAATTTGCCTCTTCTTTCCAAATAATCACTCTGTCTATAACTGTCTCCACGACACCCCACTCCCCCAAAAAAGCATCTTTTCTATATCTTTTTTTTGTTTTTCGCTTACATATTATTTACACGAACATTGTTTTCCTTTGATGTCTCTAATAAAATGAAATACATTTTACAATAATGAAATGATTACTTAACATGTTTACTTGCCTAAGTTAAAGTTTTTCTATTATTAGGTATTTTTGATATTTATTTTAACCGACAGGCCTTATGCGCCGGGTTTTTTATCACTAGATTTTAAATCGTCGCTACTTTTGGTTTAAAAATTTTTGCACGTCTTAATTCAAATGTACTACATGTTTCTTCTTTTTTCAATATTATCTTTAATCCATATCTCCCTAAAAAATAATCACACCTTGGCATTTATTCATTTGGCCATTCATTTTGTTTTGGATATCTGCTTTCAATTGCTCATAGTACTATAGAAATGAATTTTGTGACCCTTTGTTGGCCAAATGTTCTCCGGTGTTAGTGTTGTAAGGCTCAAAAGTGCCAAGGATCTTTTAGCTAGAAACGTGTAGACATGTCAGACTTGTGCTTGTATAACTGAGCGTAGCTTTAAGTCTGAAACGATTTTGCTGAACTAGGTGAAAACCTACTTTGTCGAATTGGACACCCCAATTTTAACTCTGTTCCCTCGCTCGCTTCCATTCCTCCAGTCTCTTATTATTCCTTGCTAAAATGAGGTCTGGGCACTCGCCCACACACGCGCGTATTAGCTCCCCTCGCTAAAATTCGCTTACTTCACAGTTAGGCCTAATGCGTAGACTATTTTACTTCAATTTTAAATCGGTTTCTTTTTTTTTTGTTGTTAATAAAAATTATTGTCACACCTTTGTTCAACTCTGTTTTCTCTAATTTATATCTCAATTAACGGTGCCCGATTGGTCCAAGTTTCCTTTTCAGCCCTCCAGGTGTCTAGATAATCTATATGATTGCAGTGGGTGTGGACGTCCTTTCGTAAACCGTGACCCAAACATTTACTCAGCATTTGGAAGGGCCATCGCTCTAATATAAAATAACTTGAGACACATGTACCTAGACTTAGGCCATCGCAGACGTACATGGGGTGTGATACTGCAAAAGCCTATAAAACTAGTCCTATGTTTAAAAGCTGTTGATGACACCTGCGTTAAATTTTACATAATATAAACAATTGCAAGTGTTTTAACTAGTCAGACTCCGTTTTGTAGGTGTACGCTGTGCCATTTGAAGCAATCTTAGAGTTTTTTAAACTGAACTTTTGATCACTAAGATTGTATAAATTGATAGCGTAACAAATTCCATAAGCTGTACTTTATGTCTATGCCTTCTGTCTACGTTTTTTTTTAAATTTGCTTTTTCAATCCTCGCTGTTTTTTGTGGAGGTTACGTTATTATAAACTAGTTATTGCAGCCCGTGCTTGGCACCGGTAAGTGATTGGGTGCATGACACTGTAGTAGATACCACCGACTTAATCAAACTTAATACCACCAACTTTATTTCTACCTTCTGTAACTTATTTATGCCACCCTACCTTATTTCTAGTTCTATTCTGGAAAGTATCAATAAAAATTGCATATTGCTATCTCTTTCTCGTGCTTTTCATTATAGTTCCTCCTTGTCAGAATTATCCATTTTAATCAGTAATTCTCTTTTTTAATGCAAACGTAAGGGTGTCTCTTTCTCTCGCTTTCTACCTCTATTCTTGTCTCTAACTACCTCTCTCTCTCTTGTCTCTCAATTCCTTTGTAGATTTCTTCCTCTTCTTCGCTTAGATCTAGCTAGATACCGGCTTTTAGCTTTTAAATGCGATAGCATGAATGATATAAGCCAATAGGCAAGTAAACAAAACAATGTATTTGTGAAAAAGTATTCTAGATTTTATTCAATTTGTTTATTAAGCTTTTCGACTTATATGCCTTTCGAAAAGAAAAGAAGAATCACGACTGGAAACTTGGTAATATTTCACGTACACCCATTTCAAAGAAAAAAATTGAAGCTAGATCTAGATGATTGATTTTAGTTTATCATTGTCAGCAAGCGTTTAGCCTTATGCGAAACCTAGAACACACACATTGGTGAACACTTTCATTCATAAAGCCTGTTGTGTTCCCAACTGCATTAGCTTAAAAGTTTACATAAGTGATGAAGCGCAAAGCATGGCGTAAAAATAATTCATAAAGTTTGCGTTTCGCACTATATTGTTTCATCGCATACAAAACGTCATCAGGAAAAGTTTGACTATGGCATTTGTAGCCCGATGTAGGGTATGTAAATAAGACAACAATAAAATTTCAAACCAAAAAAACTACAGGGATTTTTTATTTCTAGTGTACGGTTTGTGATTTAACATCTACCTGATTCCTCATGAAAAAATTGACGTTTGAGATTTAAGTAGTTTATGAGTCTTATGTTTCCTAAATTTGCCGAAAAGCCCCCTCCCCCCTCCCAACGCATGTTTAGATTTGCTTGACTAGGTGCTGTTGTCATCTTTGACGTTTATGTGCCATATATTTGTTGACGTTATTGCTGTTTTTGTTCTTGTTAATGTTCTTTTTTGTTGTTGTTGTTGGTCTTCTTCTTCTTCTTCTTCTTCTTCTTCCTCTTCTTCTTCTTCTTCTTCTTCTTCTTCTTCTTCTTCTTCTTCTTCTTCTTCTTCTTCTTCTTCTTCTTCTTCTTCTTCTTCTTCTTCTTCTTCTTTTTCTTTTTCTTCCAAGAGCTTTTGAGTTTGCGTTTATGGCTAAAAGAAGTGAACAAGCAAGATGAGACTAACAACAACACATGAGAATTCTAGGCATTGCGTATGCCGTTTTACTGCTTCCTGGGTTTCCACTTGGGACATCGGCAAGCGTGTTTATACAGTATCCCATGACAACGGCGGCACGAGAGCGGCGGTAGAATTGATTCTCTACCGCCTAACGACAGAGAACTCCTATATCAAAGCCTTACCGGTACAGTCATTGCGCATGTGCGGAAGTTGGGGGAGCTCTGTGTTTTGCTAGACACTTGTGACGTCACGAGTGATCAACTTACCGAAAATCTATGGTTATGTTTAGCTTTATTTACCTACAGCTCTGCATATCAAATCTACTCAAAGTAAGAACAAAGTATACGCCTATATTGGTTGAGTTCTTAGTTCGATAACACTTTCATTAATGTTATTCGGACATATCTAAGTAAGAATATCTCTTATGCTGCTCGGTTTTTAACAAATCACAGACACACAAACTTAAAACAGATACAGGTAGCATAAACATATGAGATAATAGTAGGCCTACATGTTACTTTGATTAGGATTATAAAGTTTCATGAAAAATATTTGAATGCCCCTGATAGAAACGGGTGACAGTTTTTAGAAGAATCATGGTTGCATATAGTGTTAGTTGGTTTTTTTAAGTCTAGGCTACTACAGATATGTAAAAGAAAAATTGTTTTGTAAACTTGGTTATTTTAACTTGAAACCAGTGCATACCTGTAGCCAGTGACATTCTTCATATCAAAAGCTTGAATAATTAAAACAATACGTTTGACTAACGTCACAACACTTTCTTTATAATCTTTATACTGGCAGGTAATAGGCATACTTTTTTTAATTAAATAAATAGTCTAAAAAAACAACCCCAAAATGCTCTCCTTTTAAATGATGTTTCTCAAACTCAGCTTTTCGACATCCGACTCACAGAAATGGATTCCGAGTCGTTTTATATTCAAAAACACGCTCCACTTCGCCAGCAAACAAGATTTAAAAATGTTCCAGTTCCGTTCCACAATAATTGTGTGGTTAGTCACAGGAGAGAGGCAGACGTAACCAATGACTGTTTTACCCGATGCCTGATATAAGGCATTCTCAGGACGCAGTCTGCATGCCTGATCGAGTCAAACGTTTAACTTTAAAGAAAAGTCAATTCAGCTCCAAATGAGTCGTAAGTTGCATAATCTAGTTTTGAGATAAATATAAGCTTTCAAAGTCGTGTGGGGTTCCAGAAGACAGTTTTTTACAACAACAAAAAAAATATGTTGACACCAGAACCATTTTTCGACAAATTCTACACCTGATGGATGCTGAGACTTCGTTGTTTATAAGTATATTTTTTTTCTTAAGGTTCCTGCTTTAATTCTTTGTAGTTTTTAAAACTTCATATGCGATTTTCTCCCGTTTTTGAAATATCAAAAACCCAAACCCAGTTACTTTACAATGGCTGAAACTTAGCACAGAATCTTTATAGAGCTTTTCAATTGTTTGCATTTGAAGTAAGAAAATAAAAGATTTTCTATATAACCAAACACTGCTCAATACTGTTTAAATTCGATTGAAGACTCATTTGGACTGGTTCCGAGACATAATGGTTACTACTACTTTAAAAAGTACCAATACATTAATTGTGTGAAAACAGAAGAAAAACCTTACTAAAGTACTCACATGGAATAAGTGAACCTCTCACAAACCGGTCAAAATGAGTCGGAAGTCGTCATTTTCTAATCACAAGGCAATGATATTTTGAGATAAAGCATTGATGTGATATTCTTACTTGTAATATACAAAAATTTCAATCGATTTTGTTAAAATATGAAGAAAAAAGAGGAATATAGCTACTTTTAAAAGGTGTGTTCTCAAGTAAATAAAACTAATTAAAATATTATTTTTTCAAAGTACAAAGAATGCAGATTATTAACCAGTCATCTAATCAAATATTGCTCTTCCAATCATCATTTTCGTACTTTATATTGGTTACATGAAATACTTTTTTAATTTCATTTTATACCGGAAAATTGGCTGTGAACATTTAACTTTTTACAAAAAAGTCAATATTTTCTCAATTTGAACATCAAAGCAGGTTGACTCTTTTTGAGGAGGGGGGAGGGGTGGTTGGGCAGTGCACACTGTACAGGAAAGATTTAAAGTCTTGTAATTTATATTGAAGTGTTAGGAGGGCAGCCGCGAAAATGTCTAACGGTTCTGACCTAAATCTACGTCACAACTTGGGAAACATCCATCCCTTCCACCTTCCTTCTAGCAGGTTGCACACATCTTTGTGTGGCGTAATAGGAAAATATATTGCGCATCCTAAATAAAACGCCATTTCGCACCAATAGATAGATTTAGGTTGAAACCATTGTTTCGCAACCAGTACAAATTATTGAAAATACTCAGTTTTCACATTACAAGATATAAATATTTCTAACAATGCATTTTTCTTAACGTCCAAGTTTTAAAAAGTGCAAGAAGTGTCAAGATCTGTGGGTAATAGTATGGTATAAATTATTCTTCATGATGGAGAAAAATAGAAAAAAAAAACTAAACGTAGGTCCTACTTTGAAAAGGAGTTTTCCTCAATTTAAAGTTCAAACTCCCGGCTCAATCGCACAGGTTGCGCGAAAATCAGTCTCACTATAAGGCTGTGAAGAAAGATAGTGAGTTTATGGTGATGAATTAGTGGACACTAAATAACATAACAAGGGGCCCGACTTGAACGATTTCTTGTCATTATCGTCATTACTGCAGTCAATTTCATCGTTATAATGAATAATACTATACTTATAACATCCTCCTCGTCATCATCATCATCATCATCATCATAATAATAATAATTAACAGCAACAGTTTTATAATAATTTATCATCTCTAGTATATTCAATAATCCATGTTGTATCAAGACAATTCTCCGAATCATATCTACAGTAAGGGGTAATCTTTTAATAGAATGTCTGCTAACGCGTCATTGATAAAATATCAGTCTTATTTTACTTTACTCCAATTTAATTACACTTTGCATACCTTTGGGGTTGTAAATCTGGTCGCCTATTCATATTGTATATGTATAGGTCAGTTGAATTTTTTTTTACCTTGTCAAAGTTACGTTGCCAAAACCTTTTGTTTCTAGCTAGGATGGATTAGTAATCACAACTGCCTCATCAATGTCAATGGTATCTAAATATCATTGAAAGAGTTAAAACAACAAGACATTGTACTTCATTAAGAGCAGATGGCAGCTTTCAGGTGGTACTATGAGACTCAGACAGGCTAGCTCAGAATATAAGACAAGCCTTAAACATGGCTATGTCTCTTTATCGCATCTCTTTTAACGATTGAGATACGTAAAAATTAGAAAATTTAAAACCCTTTTTTTTTCACTTTTAGCCAAACCCAGGTCAACGTTCTAGGCAGGTTCAGTTATAATTTATAGAGAAAGTACAAACGCTAGTTTTTTTAATGATCCACTTGACTCTTTAGAATGTTTGCACAACGTATAACCGTCTGTTATTGGGTCGCCGTAGTACATACTGAAAAATGCAACATCAGTAGATGTTATAATGTCTAAATTTTGTTTTGAAGTTTACCTTGGCCGGGCCTCCAACAGAAAATCACTCGTTAGAGTCTCGTTTGCCCTCCCTGTACCAACAATTAAATGAGATAGACCATCAGAACTCTAGGTTTACGTTTAGGCCAAAAGGCATTTTAAGCACTGTAACTAGAGGCCTTGCGCGCTAACGACGATAACGCATGACGGGAAAACACCCATAGGTAGCGTGGATTTTAAAGCGGACGATTGGCTAACAGGCCACGTTAACCCATCAGCCATCCTGAATTTCCTTCCCTATGGGCTTCGTCCTCCTGAGTGGGCTGATAACACATGGTCTCCACTGTTGCCTAAGGTCGGACCTATCCAACATAAAGTGTTAAATATTAAAGCAATATAACATCTAATCACACCCGATGACACTGCCTGGACTCAGCCATCCTAGGCCCTGATCTGGCAAAATGTTATACCCTCAGGTTTGGGATAATTTAGCTGAAATTTGGCTGCTTCGTCTAGGATGAATACAAGGCCAGCGCACAAGACATCGTCCAGGATTAAAACTACAGATAAGATTAAGAAAGGTTCATTTGAACTTTTTTCTATAGTCTTTGTTATTGTCTGTTGGAAAAAGTCGATATTGCAGGAAAAGAAATTCAGGTGAGATAACAATTCTTTTGAAAACAAATTGCGATAAAAATCCTATTACATGATATAAAATTCAGAGGAAAATCAGAGCAGCATGCAGTAACGTATTGTCTGATGTGTATAAGTAAAACGAGAGGGAAAATACAATGTATGTGTCTTTAATAATAATTATAAATAATGATAATAACAATAATAATAATAATAATAATAATAATAATAATAATAATAATAATAGTAATGATAAAAATCGTGCCAATAATAATCATGATAATAATGATAATAATAAAAAATGATGATACTAATAATAATAATAATAATAACAATAATAATAATGATAAAAATCATGTCATTAATAACCATGATAAAAATGATTATAAATATAATAAAAAATGATGATATTAATAATAATAATGATAATAATAATAATAATAATAACAATAATATTATAATAATATTAATAATACAGTGTATTCATAAAGCGTTCAATCCCCTAAAGAACTCTAATCACTGTACAGATTTTTCACAACATACAGAATAGCATTTGATCACATACATACTTTACTTTAATATCTCAAACATGCAAAGGACAAGAAAAAACCATCAGGATATTTCTAGCCTTCATAAAAATTGCAAACATATGACTTATGAGTCTTGAGTTTCTTTTTCAATAAACTTTCTGATGTCACAGCCCGCCCGCAATTCGTAAGGTAAAGAGTTCCAAATTTGAAGGCATGTGCATCGAAGGCTCTTTCTCCTGATTTTTACTTAACCGTTGGAATTTTTAAATAATTTACATTAATTTAACATCAACTACCTGGATGGGGTGTACGGTATAATGAGGTGTTTCAGGTATTGAGGCGTCTTATGTTCACACATTTGAAACACACACTGGTAATTTTATGACAAATTTTAGATTTTACAGGCAGCCAATGAAGGGATTTTAACGTTGGGGTAACCTGTCCTCTTTGGAGCTTTCTTTGGAATCAGCCTTGCTCTCAGATTTAAAAACGTTGTAGTTGATTAATAGACTCTGTATTCAAACCAGCAAGAAGGGAGTTACAGTTATGTAGTCTAGAAAATATAAAAAGATGAAATCAAGATTTGAATAGACTTCTCATATGGAAAAGTTGGAATTTGAGCAATGAGTCTTAATTCACGATACATTTATTTGCATAAACGATTTACTTGATGATCCACACACAGCTTGTTATTTTAAAAAACTCACAGGTTTTTTTGGCCTTCTCGCTAGAGTAACAGACTAATTTCCAATTTTTATGTCTGAATTGCAACACTGTAGTCATGTAATTTACTTTTTTATATTGCAAAAATGTAATTCTGTCTTGTGTTCATTCATTTTTAGTTTGATAACAATCATCCATTTCTGAACATATCAAATATAGAAACAAACGAGAGCGAGGGATACAAAATGTAAGACAAAGACTGGGCTCAATGAGAAAGGTAGGCATGGGATTATGACAAGGACAGGAAAGTGGATAGGGTGGAGCGCGCTCATTTGTAGAATTCTCGCGTGAAAGCAGCCATGGTCTGCTGGGTGATGCTTTGCGGGAAGCATGGGAGGTGCCAAGAAACACAGAGAGAGAGAGAGAGAGAGAGAGAGAGAGAGAGAGAGACGGGAGAGGACACAATGTGGCAAAGAGCGACGAGGCGTCAGAATGGGAGGATGGTAGAGGAAAGAGAGAGCAGTCGAAATAATGAATGACAAAGTGACGGGAGCAGAGAGTGGGAGGCGCAGGCAAACTCCGAAGTGAGTATTTTGTAACAAAGTTTGCGCGAGTTTTGGGCAGACAGTGAGTACAAACTTCGGCACGCGCACCTAGAAGAAGGAGAATCCCAGTCGATTGCTAACAGAGGGAGAGACATTAGGAATAAAGTTACCGCAAGTACGAGAAAAAGAAAGTTTTCACTTCTAAAACAGATTGATTCTATGACGAATTGATAAGTGGAAACTAAAGTTTATCAGATACAAAGACTTGAGCCTCAGAAAAAAGAACTGTTTCAAATGATAGATTGTATTTAAAAGAGTCGGCAAAAGAAAATTAAAATATAAAAAGAAGAACAAGAAACAGAACAACGAGCGACGTAACTTAATGTAATAACCTGAAAAAGGTAAGTTTCTATAATTTTCACAGACTATCAAGTAGGTTTTGTTTTATGCTGAAAGTTTCTTAAATAATTTGCAAAGATGTCTTCTAATATTTTGTGTGATAATTACGAAAAATACAAACCTCATGGCATCTCAAAAACCAGACTTGCCTCTCCAGGGTTTAGGCAACAGGCTATTTGCCTGGCATCTGCTGATGAAGATGTTGTGAAGACTTATTAATTCGTTTCTCTCTCTCTTCTTTTAATTTCCACTTTTCTCATAAGTTTTTCAATTTGGATTGATTGCTTTCACAATCATCTTTACATTTCACGTGTCTACTTCATGCTGGTAACCGCCTGAAATAATTTGAGACCTAAACTCACTGAATTCTCATGAAGATTTACAGACTGGTCTTAGATTTTTAAGGGATAATTTTTCGTTGCTTTTTTTTCCTCGCAAAACCAAATCAAGCAACACTCTTTGTTTTCTTGTGACACACTTTAACTCGTTTGGAACACATTGATAACTTTATAAATAAATAAAGTTGAAACTATGTGGAACCAATAGTGTACTGACTAAAACATCAAATTTAAATCAATCTTTTTTCTACTCTAAAATCTTCCGTCGTTGCTGAATTGAAATTTATTCTTGCAGCAATAAATACATTGCCGACGTGGAAGACTATAGTTGTTTATTGTATTGTACTGAATTAGAACTACTAACACCTAACCGGTACTAGATCTAGTAGATGGTTAAAATTCAAAGTCAAATTTAATAGTTTTATTAGGCCAGAGGCCAATTCATAAATATACATAATCTTCAAGTACAGTTTTCAAGTACAACTAACAAGTACAACCACCAATTAGATACATACAAGCTCGCGCTACACAGCCGGAAAACTCTCATTCACATGACGCTCTCTCAACACTCGCGCGCATAAAGCAGATAACATTTTAAAATCTTGTTTATTCTCAGTCTTAAAAAAGCTGACAAATTCAAACATACTTGGTTTCTCTGCAAGCTTCTCAGGCAAACATCCTAGTCTACATTCTTTGAATTTACTGCATTCAATTAAACAATGGTATTCACCTTCAACGATCCCGCTGATGTTACATAATCTTTCGTTTACAGGTACCCTTTGTGTTTAAAAAAGAAAACTTTCAACCTGTCACTCAGTCAAATAAGAAAAAAAAATACTTTTAAGACAAGCTCTAAAATGGTTTTGAGCACATTTTCGGCTGTTTACTAATACTCCTTTTGAATTTGTAGTAGAAAACAATGAAAGGCTAAAAGAAGACTTTCGAGAAATCTAAAATGCATTTATGTACCTGCCTATCCTTAGAGAAGCCAAAATTATCATACAGATTATACGCTGGAGGAAAAAAAATTCACAGCTCATTTCAAGTACCAAGGCTGAAAGCAAAACATTAATCCTTGTCATGCAATTTTCCATGTCGCATAAAAATTGGCAATGAAACAACAATAATGACTTCTTTTTTTATTCTTTATCAATAATTTATATAACGCAATGTAACGCAATACGACATAACTTTTTGTGTGTTCGTGACAACTAATTAGTGTGTCTATAAAATATTGGCGTTTCTACTTAAACTTTAGATCCTAGGGAGACGAATTGGCTTTTAAGCACTGACCTATCTGACAAAAATGCTATTTATCAAACACCAAGGTTTTTTTCAAGAAATTGGTTTACAGTGGTGTAAAATAGATAATATAATATTACACATTATATCCAAATATGACGCGTTTATGCCAACCGCTTCTCTCACGCTAGACGTTACAAAACGGTCGAAATCTTTAAACGGGTCTCCTGAAAAGTAGCAAAAATGCCGGTTACGCTAATACGTGATACCCACGACAAAATGGCTGCATTAACACTCTCTGCTCAACAAAACAGATCCATACTTCCAACAAGCAGGTCAAAGAAGTTTATTACATCTTAAGCTCAGAACAAAGCACAATTGGTTAAACTTTCACCTCTTCACCTAACTTAAGATCAGCCATAATCGACAGTGACAATGTTAAACTGGCAATATGACAGCGAAACATCTATACATCTAATGCTGGACTGCCCAACTTGAAGCCAACGAACAAGCTCATACTGGCCTGGGGAGCATCACGTAATCCTGGACCAGAAACTGATGGGAAAACTGATGGACCTCCACTGCCCGGTGGCATTCTTGAAGGACAGGCCTTGCTATCTGAAGCGTAAGAAAAGAACAAGAACAACAAGAAGAACAACAAGAACAAGAAGAACAAGAAGAAGAACAACAACAAGAGCAAGAAGAACAACAAGAACAAGAACAAAAAAGAGCAAGAAGAGGATCTTTTTTTTCGAGATAGAGAAATTTATACAACTGCTTGCCATCTCTAATAGATTAAAGGTGAATAATGAACTACGTTATCCAGTGCACCAAGGAATATCTCTTTTTTTTTTACTTATTTGATGCCGGCAGACTGAAAAGTAATCCATTCATAGATCTAGACCTAGATATAGATATGACACACTGCAGATTTGTTGTCAAGCACTGTTTTCGTCTAAAGCACTGCGCCAGTGTTTTTAAATATCTAGAATTATAATCTAGATTGTCACATTGGAATCTACTGGGATTGGAAGCGAGCCAGTTTTTTTTTTTAACTTTCTATATTTATTCGTTGAAAGGCTACATAATGGTGAGAAAGCTCAAAGATGTATCGATTAATAAAGCTATCACATAGCTTGAGATAGTACAGACTTTAAGCAGCAACGCGTGAGTATGACGCGAACGTCTGTGGGTCTATTTTTAGAAATTGGTTTCATTATTTTTATAGTTTCCTCAATCTGCTTTCCCGATTTTCACGTACGCGTAGTGAGACACGGTGCGTGTGCTAAAGGTCTCTATTATTAAGCCAAAACGCACCAAATTTAAAGACGTAATTGATTTGTGTTTTCATATTATACGCTGCAGTTTTTGTTTTTTTACATAAATGTTTCGTTGTTTTTCTTCCATTTCTTTGGCACTACAATAATGCATCACTGAGTTCCATAAGTATGCTTTGAGTCTCATATCGATAAAAAGAGTCACAAAATAAATCTTGTAACCCCTGTTGCTAAGGAACGTGGACGCTTTTTTTTCTTGTTTTTTAGGAGGAGAGGTTACAGCTAAAACTAAATTATCTCTTTTTCTGCCGTTATTGTTTACATGCTTTTGCAAAACATCAAAGATCATGGCTTAAGATAACAAAGCTTAACTTTAAGATCATAGTACAATATTTTAGTGTGCAGTTTCGGCCGTGGTTCACTTTTACTTATTTAAAGGTTACAATAGAAAACAAAGACTGCTGAATGAAGAAATTTCTTATAGTAGATTCAGGATTTTTCTAAATTTTTGGTAATCAAGACAGGGTATCTTATAAGGTTTTGACAGAAATCTATACCATTGTGTTCACGGCTTAATAATTTTGGAACCAGCTGTTGACTATGGCTTTCCAAAGCATTGACTTACTTTTGTTTAAGATAGAGACTTTTTTATGGTTCTTACTGTCAACTGCACTATGAGGGTGCAAGAGCTTTTTTTTTAAGTCACTAAAATGGCACGTAAGAGTGGCATGTGATTTGGTACTATCACGTGTTAGTTTAAACCATATAGGTATTTTCATAATTATTGTTTCATGGATTTATAAAAATTACTAATCGAGGAACCTACTCTTAAGCATTTATAGGTATTTGATTGTTATTTTAAATATATGTAAAGGGGTTCACTATATCGAATTCTTGTGCAATTCAAAGAGTAAAAATGGGTGAATAATTTTTTTTTGTTCAGATTAAAAGACAGTACAGTTATATAATGTTTGGAAGATACCACAACAAATGCAGCGCGCTAAGATAGCTCTAAATTTTCAACTTTTATCATCTTCAACGGTTCACTGAAAACACGTCACCTACAATAATATCTCACGCTCAGCTAGATCCAGATCTATATCGAGGTTGTAATAGCAGGGTTAGTATCCCTCCGTTCCAGGCATTGTCAACAGCACAACCCCAGGTCTTCCGGACAGCCTAGACTTACACGGTTAATCTGATCGTGCGATTTGTGTGGGCTTTCAGGTTGTAAAATTATAGCCTTGAAAAGAGAAAAAAAAAGGGTAGCCTTTGTAATGCCACGCTCAGTGATAACAGTGTAGAATGAACGCACTGTCAATCTTTGTTAATAATTGTTTATCATATAAGGTGTGGCTGTTTAAAGCCTTTCTTTGTCTTTAAGTATAACTCCCCAGATTCTATCATCAGATGAAACGAACAAAACAAAATTTTATCGCAAGCTTCCTCTTGTTTTTACTTTTCTTTCATCTCCGGCATTTCGGAAGCTCACGCTAGCGCTGTTTGTTTGTCTATAAGAAAGGGTGTACTCTTGCTTGTCACTCACGATTTTTTAACCACCGGTTATTTTTTTTTTCATACACTATAATTATTGGTCCCTTTAGAGAAATTTGGCTTCGTTACTCAGCGTAACTGTGTCGCCACAGAGCATTGCCTCTAATGCTTTAGCACACCAACACAATTAATTGAAAGTCACTTTTAACTCATATGCAAGGTGTTGCAAGTGCATGTATCACAGATCCGAAAATTGCCTGTAGTTAGGTACCCATTGTACAAGTGGGCAGGCTGGGTAAAGTTAGGGTAAGTTGCTCATCCAAGGCAATTGCAACATGACATGGTCGGTAACAGAACCCGCGACTGCCAAATCACGAGTCCGATGCGCTAACCACTCTGCCACAATGCTATAGGGTTTTCATTGAAACACGCCATGCGACCTATAAGAAAACGCCGAGATATCAATGACAGGATTCGACCCAAAACCGCTGGTTAACAAAGTCGAAAGCCTGCGATTAGACCTCAACGAAAAGAGAAGATCAGCATATGAAATAAAGGCTGTCTACATTTCTTCAAACGTAGTTATCAATACCGGATAAAGGAGATCAAAACCATGAAAGATAATATGAAATTATATGGAGCATTCAAAGAGCGGATAAAGTTCAAAAGGTCTTCGATCCTTCTTAAGAACGCAAGTCTTTTTAACTCTTTTGTCGTTGTTCGACCTGGCTAAGGATAACGGATTGTAAAACTGAGCCTTTCACTGCGTCAACTTACCGATTTCAAAGAAAACGACGCTATCTTTACAACAACAATATTTTTTTTATCCTACACCCCAGGCTAAATAGTTTTCTTTTTTTTTCATAAATTTTAAATGAGTTGACTTTAGGGGGAAAGCTATAACATTTGTCAAATAATTATATCAGATGTGATAAGAAGACAGGGCTTTGTTGTTGATTTTGGACGATAAAGTTTTTAAGGTAAATTATAACTTAAGTGGGTGGTAGGAATTAAGTACGGAAATATAAGAGATTATTTGAGAGAAGTAACACACTTGAAACGATATGGCCTAGTGATAGACATTTGACCATCATCACAAGGGGGCTCTAGGGACTTCCAATCCCGGCTTGGTCAAGTCGATAATTCTTCACCTGATCCAGACGTTTTAAAAGTACCCTGGCTACATCTGCCGGTGACAATCAAAGGGTAGTTAAGCTGCAGCTTATACAGCAGATACTGCACTTTGAATGTCAATGGCAGACATGTAGTAGCATCTTGCCATAGTAATAAATAGCTTTCTTTTTGAAACAACTGCCTCTCTATGAGTTCAGAAGGTACATTGGTTGGTTCTGGGGTGTGTCGGTGCCTAAGTCTATGTACCTTTGAACAATTCTGTCAAATTAGTGGTATTTTAAAAAACCCTCTTTTTATTACTTTATTATTATTTTATATTACTTATCTAATCTTATCTTACCTTATCTTTAAAAAGGAAATCTCCAACGAGCGTGTCGAAGTTTTATTTACACAAAAGGGCAAGCCAAGAAGCCGTACACCATCAAGAGTTTTTTTAATCTATTTTTTTTTGTATAGTTCAACCTCGTTTTTTTAAAGTGATGTCCACAAACTATACAAGTTTAACATTTCTCAACAAACTAAAGCGATACAGTTTTTAGCACAAGTAAAATAAAACATTTCTGTTGAAAAATGATGAGACAGTATTTGTAAAAAAAAATGTGAGAAGAAGAAAACAAAAATAATGCACAAAAAAAACTAGTCAAATGATACTTAGATGCGTTTACACGTAAATAGGTATTCGGCGTTCTTCTTTTCATTTTCTTCTTGTCTTAATGAATTTTGTATCTATTTTTACTAATCAGAAGAACTTTGTTTAAGTAATAACAACGGCCACGCGTAAAATAATGACTTTACCGTCATTATATCGTTATGTTGTAAACATTGGTAACTAGTAATTCAAAAACAGAGTAAAGTCCCTAAAAAATTACACGTTATGCGCTTCTTTGAATACTTTGCTTCTTCCACTGTTACTACTGCGACTATTGTTCCCAACCAAGTGAGCAAGCCATTGGGATAGGCTAAGCAAGGCCAAACTAAGACAACTTTTTAAGAGTGGTGGCGACATGGTGATTAATCATATTCTTTGTTTCTCTCAATGTCAAGGCTGTCGGTGCCGAAGCTACCAAGAGTTGAAGGTTCGAATGTTACCAAAGACTAACATTTTTGGTCACTCTCACTTGAAATCTACTTCTAGCCACTGCCAATTACATGCCCTAAACCTCTCAATCATTGTTATTACTATTGCCACTTCTGATCTTTTTATCACTTCTTTTTTCCCTCCTCTTCTTCTTCCTCCTCCTCCTCCTCCTCCTACTACTACTACTACTACTATTACTACTACTACTACTACTACTACTACTACTACTACTACTACTACTATTTCTACTATTTCTACTATTTCTACTACTAAATCTAGTACTAATACTACTGTTGCTGCTGCTGCTTCTGCTGTTGTTGTTGCTGCTGCTGTTACTTCTACTACTACTACTACTACTACTACTACTACTACTACTACTACTACTACTACTACTACCACTACTACTACTACCACTACTAATTCTACTACTACTACGACTTACTACTACTACTACTACTACTACTACTACTACTACTACTACTACTACGACTTACTACTACTACTACTACTACTACGACTTACTACTACTACTACTACTACGACTTACTACTACTACTAGTACTACTACTGTTGCTGCTGTTTTTGCTGCTGCTACTGCTACTATCACTAATGCTACTACTACTACTACTACTACTACTACTACTACTACTACTACTACTACTGCTACTACTACTACTACTACTACTACTACGGTTACTACTACAACTAGTTCAAACAATACTTTCCGGCTACATGAGGTCTTAGAGAATATTTCCGAGCAAAACATTTTTTGGCTATCAAATCCTTCTCCCCATCTCCCACCCCCTGATTCTCCATCCTCTTAACAAACCTTTCATTTATCTTTTCTAAGCCACACATTCTGGTCAACGAAGTTAAAGTCATTACACAACCTTTCTCTGTTATCATGTACCAATCATCACAATTCCTAATAACTCAACAGTTGTATAATCTTACATCTGAAAAAAAAGCCACAATATATCAATGACTCTTTCTTTGTTATCTAAATCAATAAATCATCGCTTGAAAAAAAAATTTAACCACAAGTTTTTTTTAATATACGAAATATCTTTTCTTTTTAGATGAGTGCCGCCGATTATGAACATTGTGAATATTTTTTTTCGATCGGGCATAAAGACACATTATTATTATCTTAAAAGGAAAAATCTTTATTTGTATTTAGTTTGACAAATGTAAAGTCCTCCCACCTTGGACTCGACAGAGCACCCTGACCAACACAACCGAGATAAACTATCATTAATAATGTTGAAATTTTTAGAACCGCCGGACAAAATTTTAACCATAGCTCTTAGTAAATAAAATTAACGTTCACTAGTTTCCATGAGGCATCGTTCTACTAATTTCTAGTCTTTGTATCCATCTCGCCTCACGAAGAAACTGATTTTAAGACAACTGAAATTGGGGAAAACAGTATTATGCTATACTGGATTATTACATCAATTTCTATAGTTAATTGTAACAGGGCAATACAAGTAAGCCTTTTGCTGTATATTCAATTTAGTTGAAATGATAAATGGAAGTTTTAATTTTTAATTGACATTGTGAGGGTTTCAACACGCTTTCCGTTGGTAGAATTTCCCGTACCGATTTGCTTTCTTGTAGAAGCATAATCGCGTTAGTGTCTCACCCGCGCAACGCTAGCTATTAACTAGGTACGTGGTCATCAGAGTTTACGTTCCGCCCCTGTTGTTACCGCTTCACGTACGTACTGGTACGCGTTGCGGTCCGTTGCGCAAAATTTGTAGAATTAGTGTAAGCCTGTGTATAAAATTATAGCTTTTCTCAAATTATAGTTTTACTATATAATTCAAATGTTTAACTTCATTGCCAAAGTTTTCAAACGCTTTGTTTTTTATTTTTCCTTCTGCTTTTCGCCACTTTTTCGAGCTTCTATTTTAAGTCCAAGTCCGTATAATTTTGCGTAAAACTAATGACATTTGTCATCATTATACAGATAAATATTCTTATATTTTAGACCATTACCAAACATTCGGATGTTAGTAATTTATATGAATGAAAATTAAAATTTGACGTTAAATGAAAGGGGCAGATGGGGTTGGGGGGGGGGGGTTGAGAGACTGCAGTTAACGTGCTTTTTCGTATTTACAATATCTTGCGCGCATGCATGGGCCCTTTGTTATGGAATTTGTGAAATATCACTTTCTACTAATGCTTGCATACAGTTGAAGAGAAACATAGAAAGTTTAAATTTGCCGTTGTTAGGCTTTTGAAACGATAGTTATATGGCAAAATCTTTGCTAAAGTTTAACTGGCAACAATTTTTATGTATTTTGTGTATAAAAGTTTGCTGGTTTGTTTGGAGGTTCATAAAGATGCGGTTGTGACTATACTGCTATAATGATGTTAGATTACGTTTTCATTTTGCAACAGCAAGGGGATAAAAATCAATATCTCAGCATTTTAGGTAACCACGCCAACTTTGAAAATATTATTTAAAAAAACTACTATATCTGCACGGTCTTGGAAATTGTAGAAAAGAATTAAATTTGATTTAAATTTTTTATCAGAAACATAGAAATACTTGTCCAAAATGAAAAAAAAGACAGCTTTTACGATAGATGTTCCGAAAGTAATAGGAAATCTTCCGTAATATAAACATTATATTGCTGTTTTACCAAAATCAAATAAAGTCAAAACTGACTGAGTTATTACTCGGTGTTAGTAGTTCTCAAAAATGCACAAGTGTCTGAAGTGTTACATTGATGCACGCAGAATTTGTGAGGAAATCATATCGGAAATTGAGGAAGTGTCTTATGAATCTAACAACTCGAGAACCTCTTTTTAACTATTAACTTCTGTTGAAGCAACAAATAAACTTGCCCGTGCTTTAGTAAATTCAAATTTGGATTATTGCAATGCTTTGTAGGCTTTAAAGCAAACGTGAAGACGCTGCGTACTTTTTGACTTTTTGACTTTTATTTTTATGCAGTTTATCAACCTTCTTTAAGTAATAATCAATATCAAATAGCAATTAGTTAATCAATAATTAATATATTGGTTAATCAATTAATAACGTGAAATAAAATATACTATATTTTAGAAAACTCTGCTTTGCCAATACTTTCGTTACGAACTGGCGCCGGTTAAAACAAACTCATTTCATTTTTTAAAAAGCATCTTTTATCCTCAAATCAATTTTTTTTTAACCTATCGTTCAAAAGTTGACTTGCCTGTTGGTTTCATACCCAGTAATTGAAATCGGAACAAAAGAGGTAGCTTCTCTGTTTAATTATTAAAATTGTCCAACTTAATCAATTTTTGACGGTTCTGTGGACTGCTGGGTGGAGGTTCATCACGCAGCCTTGTCAAAAATGGAATCTTTATTTTCTTCACCACCACCCTCCCTCTCTCCCCGCCACGCCATCACTTGTATTATGGGTCTATATAAAATTATTCTCAAGTTTAGTCATCGCCTGTTATCGCTCCTTATTCCTTTCACCGCCATGTCAGACTGTCCACATTAAAATAATTTGCTCTTTAAAGAAAAAAACTATTCTTTCGTGCAATTATCATGTTTTTTTTTCTTTTTCTTATACACGATTTAGACTATTGAAGGCTCTCTCTGTCTCTATCTCGTTCTCTCCATCTCTCTCTTTCCCCCTCTCTCCCTTTCCCCCTGTTTCTCTCTTTTTCTCTCGCTTTCTTTACTTATCTCTTTAATTTTTCTCTCTTTTTTCATTTTGGTTCCTTCTTTCTCTTCACCTCTAGTTTTCTATTTGGCTGATATTTCCGCTTCTCATCCTCCGTCCATTCCTTTTCAATTTATAAACGCTCCACACCCCGGGGGCCTAGATAGTTCAATTGGTTGTGGCTTCGCTCCGTGGCCAAGAGGTCGCGGGTTCGAAACACAGCCGAGCACAGTCCGGGCCCCTACTGGTTGGGTCGGTGTCAGTGTAATGTGACCGGCTGAGGCTAAGTCATGGTATCCCCGTTAGTCTCTGGGTGGCAGCCCGTAAATTGTCATTGGGACCCAAGCCCTGAGAGCACCTTTGAAGTGGAATTCGGCTTGTAAAAATACCCTTCAATCAATCAATCAGCTCCACACCCCTTTAATTGTTTTACAGTATAAGTCCGTTACTTTGTAGTGATATATTTAAAAATAAACAGATGTTCGATTTCATCATCAATATCATATACGTTCTTATTGGTAAGTGGTTAATTTGCACATTGAACAAAAAAGAAGCAAGAGCAAGATAAAGGTAGAGCGAGGGAGAGAGATAAAAGAGAGAGAGAGGGAGCGAAATAGATAGAGAGACATAAAGAGAGAAGGAGAGAGAGGGGGCAGTCTTCACCTAAGCATGTGGTGTCATAGAACTTGCCAAAGAAAGAAAGAGAGTGACAGATGCAGAGTTCGAATCTCTCTTGTCTGAAAAGTTTCCTGCATCATAAAGTCAAATACCATGATACTTAGCCCACAGTCCAAAGCACAAATATTTGTACTATAAATACACTGGGTTTTTTTTGTTAAGTTAAAACTAATAAAATGACTGTCGTTTCGAACGCAAGAAGCTATACAACATGCTCTTAGGAGTGAAGTTTTTCTTCTTTCGTTTTAACTGAAATAAAACGGCTTAATATCTTCTCTGAAATTTACGATAATTCCCAAGCAGACGTTTTGTTTGCTCTACCTGGACTAACTCTCATCACGTGACAGTGCACAATAACGTTCTGCTTTCTACCCGTGCGGGACCGTTAACGTCCTCTCTGCATGTCACGCTAGTATTCCGGGAGACTTAGTGTGAATTGACCGACTTCAACGTACCGGTATTGCCGACCACAATTCTCGTGAGAGTTCTCTTAGCTTTCCCTATGACTGTCCAGAGGATGTTAGCCTCGGTGCATGTAGAGGCTTGATGTGTCGCTAAACACTGGCTTTCCACAGTCGATAAACCCATGGATTTAGAAAAAGGCTAAACATGTTCATATTGGGCAACCCCAAATTAACCTCTCGCAGCGCTGTTTTAACACTCACCTTCCTTAAATCTTAAATGTAATTATATATTCAAAATGTAGGCTTGAAATCATTGCAGTAAATCTTTCGTTACTTCGCAAGTATGTTTTTAAGTCGAATGATGTCGCTCATAAAAAAAAACAACAAAACAAAAAGGCACATGTCTGTTATATTGATAAAACTCATTTGATTTGTTAGAACATTCAGGGTATAGTAGAATTTAAAACGTATGTTCCAAGAGTGAGTCAGGCCACATTTGGGTGTCTAATGTACTCACACCCAGTAATCTAAGACGGTCTCAGTGTTGGGTCAAAGAGGCCAATACAATAAAACTACATCTTTGTTTCCGATTTTTGCCAGTAACACTTCCTAAACAGAATATCGTTTTCTTTAGCAGCATCAATGAGAAAACTATTATATGAAGCAGCAAGTTCACTCAGGCACAAGTCAGATATTGGACAAACTTGGCTTTTTACATTATCAAAAAAAAAATTAATTTCACTCCATTTATGTATTTGAACCAGATAATTATTCATCTAGCTGTTTCGCATTTCAAGTGTTATTTAAGGGCGACATTTACACTTGTGGTACGACTTGTTTTGGGACCTGTGCCCGGTTCCACGAGTTTTCCCCACAAGTTACAACGGAGAAAGTAAGAGCAACAACATTCTGGTTTTCTACATGTATGATTACCCATTGAGTGTGATGAGTTTTTTTTTAAATCTTGCGCAATTTAGGACCATTTCTGTCAGCTCAGATCTCTCTCTCTCTCTCTCTCT
>BMAT01005522.1:47168-59990 GCA_019649035.1 Elysia marginata | reverse complement strand
TCTCTCTCTCTCTCTCCCTCTCTCTCTATCCATCTATCTATCGCTTTTGTTACTAATGCCTTTCATAAAACTGCTTATTTATGGGGTTTTTTTTCTTTTTCAAAATATTACTAGCAAACCGCTACAATTCTCTTTTATTCCTTCTTCAACTCTTTCGCTTTCTTTTTCATTCTTTGCATTATATTACCTGCGTGTGTGTGGCTCTACTTGTGGATTTCCTTCAGCTTTCCTCTTTTGTGTACACGCGTCTCTTTTTTCCCTACGCTTCAAAAGCACCCCTTTTTTTCTTTGTCTGTAGAACCAATAATTGTAAGGTATCCATATCTTTTATCTCTTCTTAACCCACGCCTCTTTTCCTTTCTTCTCATGCGCTCAAAAACCATCCCAATTTTTTTTTTAGTTTATAGAAATGTCTCATTGTTGTGCAGTCCCTTAGGACTCTCTTAACAGAAGGTTGAACGTATGCCAGTCACTAAGTAAGGCGAACGTGTCCCTGCTACACCAATCTAACAAATTAAAGGGTCAACTTTTACTGTTGTCTCTCACGCCATGGGCACACCCACAGGGCCAGCAAGTGAATGTGTTCAAGCTTTTCCCCTCTGCTGCAGTCGGTCCTCGTTGTTTCACGTTACATGACATGCCCGCTAGATAAGGAGCCAATGTATTAGCACCTTGTCCACACTTTAACCCCGACTGAGACCACCAAAGCGAAGGACAAGAAACTCGATGTGAGCACGTTTCCCAGTCTTAATGTTTCACTTTATATCTTGAGTCGGCTGGCCTTGTCGTTGGAAACGGTTTTTAATATTATTTTGTCCTGAATCATATCTAAAACGAAATGAGTTAGATCAAACAACATGATTCAACGGTTTTCTTATTTACTTGGATGACTGGGCCAGCTTAGTTTGGGTAGTATCGATGCCGATTTATTTCTTTTTACATTCGATAGAGCTAGCTAGAGGCCTTCAGGTGTATAAGCTAAGACACCGGATATGATCACACTCATTTCATAAGCCTTGGTTTTCGGCGACAGGCGAACATTTTGCCCAAAATACATTTTTCGCTTGAGTTTTCGAAAAATCACCTTGTCACCTTGTCCCATCAAATCGTGGCCGACTTCTGGTGATTGTCGTGATCAGCTGCCTCCAATAGTCACGGTTCTCCACAACCCTGACCAGTTCTGAGAGTGTAAGTCCCGTCACTGTCTTGATGTCATCTTTCCATCGCATGCACGGTCGTCCTCGTCTTCTTCCACCTTCTCCCATTCCAAACATAAAAAGAGAATAAAAAGGGCATAAAAGAACATAAAAAGAGATCAATAAAAACTGATCTAATGAGAATGGGAGAGAGAGACAGACAGATAGACAGACGGACAGAGATGAAGACAGAGAGAAAGCGAGGATCCCCTATAATTATGCGGATTTAACGGTATATTTTTCTATTTCTTTTTCTTTTTCTCCGTCCAGAAAGAACAACAAAGAGTTGGATTGAAAGGAAGATAACTCAACTCAACATCTTTGCCCAACACAAGAAAAGACCAGAGATAGAGTCACTTCATCCTGCCAAGTGCCGGGCTCAAGCAACTCACTAGGAGATACACCAGCTGCAACATCTTCTGAGTCACATCTTGGGGTGACAGTCAATCGAGAGGATCAGCTCTAGAATATATTTCCCTACTGAGTCAGGTTGAGACGTGGGCTACAAATCAAGCTTTAGAGCTATTCAGTTTAGCACTTTTCTTATTCTTACTTTCTTCTGCCATATGGTTTGAGGACGCGTTCAAAAATAGATCGACTAAAAACTGAAAACCGTGCTTTAACTACAAGAAAAGTCTTGTCCCGAATTATAATCATTTTTGCAGATAAGGCTCATTGAAAAGGGGAATGTTTATGGACCTGTAAAGTTCAGTTCAGACTCAGATTCAATACTTAAAAAGATAGCAAAGCTTTATCTATTAGAACTCAAGCTAACGGTGTCTAGTGAAAGACGTTTGGCGAAAACAAATCTTGTGAGGGGCAATAAAAAGAATTTTGAACAACGTGGAACACGCTATTCGGTTTTGGTCGTTCCCTGAAAGAACATTAACTGATTTAACCTTAATCTTGAGTCTACCTAAGCATAAACAGTCAAAATATATGCAATTGGCAATTTGGTTAGCGGAAGAGTGCGGATATCCTGTGTAGCCTGAATCTTGTATCTAAAAATAATTTTCTCGGAGTCATCGCAGCGCACCTGTCGTTCTAACCGTTACCATGTCCCGAGTGGCCGTATTGCTGTGGTCAGTAGTTGTTGTCTCCTTGTTGTGTGTCCAGATGGGCGCGGCAATGGACAAGCAGATGATCTGTGCGCGGAGGTGTCTGTACGGACGCGGTGGGATACTGTGTCGCTGTAACGCTATGCACTTCACTGGTAAGCGTGCAGGCTCATCTAATCACACCCCAGTCTCGAGGTACCTTGGGGACGAACTGAGGCGTGGAACGACCTCTCAGGTCAAGGTCACGTCGCCTGATGAGAAAGTAAAGTCTGCGACTTCGCGCAGAGAATTTAGTGAGTGGGACCAGTTCTTAAGGCGCTTTATCGCCTCCTTGAAAAAGGAAAGGGAGTCTCGCCGCAACAGCGTTCCAGAAGCGGATTTGGATACACGAAGGATACGGTTTAAAAGGGTTTACCCTCTCACCACCTGGGATAGGCTCCAAATGGATCAAGACAGATTTCACGACACAGAAACGGAACTCGGACAGCGGCGCGGCCTGGAGCAAAACATCCAGGAGGATTTGTTTAGGTATTCCAATAACCCCAGTGACTCAGTTTCTCCAAACAACGGGAATTCCCATAGTCGAGTTCTCCCTGAGCTAGACGAAGATGACGGCGAGGCTGCAGACAGCAGAAGTCCATTTTTGGCTGAAGATCAGGTCGCGTCGTCGGAACAACAGGCTGATATTACGCGTCTGCAAGACGTTCTGAGGAAGGCGTTTGGGAGACGATGAGAAAATACTGGTCATCTGCAGCTTATGTTCCCGGAGGCGGGGATAAGGTCGGGGACTACGTCTGTTTCAGGGTGCGTGTGTGAATGGTGTACAGCATGTGTTCATAGAGGGTTGAGCGGGGCTGTAACTCGTGTTGAGGGTACAACGAATTCACTTGGAGGCTGGGTTGTTTCAGCATTTATTTCAGGAAAAGATGAGGTGCTTTTTTGTTTCTGGCAGAGATTCGAGAGAACAATTACTACAGAATGTGTTTCTTTTGAGTCTTAAGGGGCTACAGATATATCCCTGAAGAGGGTGACAGGGCTAAAGCGTGTCTCTCCACAGAGACTACGAGGCTTTGTTATCTAGAAAAATAGGGGAAATCAGCAAGAGTTCGAAAGGGGGCTAAGGTGACAAAAAAAATCAGCAACTTTTTTTTTTGGAAATTTAGGAAATGTAAGGAAAGTATTTTAAGAGACGTAAGTGGGTTACAGCATATAGCCCTGAAGGGTTGATGAGGTTCGGACATAATACAGAGTACCATCAACAAGAACCAAAAATTACGGGATCAAAACAGAAGAAAATGCATACAATTTATAAGAAGTTAGGGTGTTGAACAATTGGGAAACAAGAAGAGTGGCTCTAAATTTTTTCCTTGAAATGACACGTGAAAGACGTTGAAATGGATCAGTATTTATGGTTTTTAAACCTGGGATGCCATTACTTTTTTCTTTACAGTTGTATTTTCAATGACTTTACATATATGTTTCATTTTTTTTAAGTTTAGAAGGGTAAACGCAACAAACTTAGCTGCATCATCCAGGTGATCTATGGCATTACTATTTATTGTTCGTGTTAGAATTGTTTTCTTTATTGTTTTTCTTTGCTTGAGTTTTGTTATAATTCTGTTGTGCTTTGTTTACTTTCTGCCGGAGACATAAATAAATAAAGTAGTATTAGATGTCATCACAAACAACTATTGTAGGGAGGGATTGTTAGTTAAAAATATTTGTTATTTACAGGGAAGAAAGAAGGTTATAATGCAATATGAAGCATTGGTAAATGAGTTATTAGATTCAACTTCCAGGCACTATATTGTGGCAGCTGAAAACACTGGGAGAGCTATGAAAAGATAACTATATTTTTCAAAAATTGAAATTAAAAAATGTTACATACGAATTAAACTACTATAGTTGTTAGAATTTCATAAACATAATGCTCTAATAAACCTGCCAAGCATGGAGCTTTTCTCACTGAAAAAAATGTAAATATTTTCCGGAAATAAAGTAGTTGACCGCGTCTGCCGAATGGCGGCATTCTATGCGAATTCCCCAAAAGGCCGCTTCAAACCAAGATTCAGCTATCAGTACAGGAACAAAACACACAATAGAAAGAATCGGTTCCTTTTAATTAATCTGTCAAATTATGCAAATACGTTTTCACGCGCACCGACCGGAACTTGCCGTTCTTGTCGGCGCAGGCGCATCTCCGGTACTAGATCCCGCATCCTGTTTTTCAGATTATTTGTGTTAAAAATATGTAGCGCGGCTGCCTCTTAAAATATAAAAGCATGCCAACATAAGGGGCAAGCTATGACGGGAAAAGTATTAAAATTGTAGACAGCGGTAAATGAAACGATAAAAATGTTGTTTTGCATTAATCTTTAAGAATATCAGGTAGTAACCATTTCTACTAAACTTCCTTATCAGTGAGTAAGTTTTGTAACAGGTTCGCCTTCTGGACTTTGTAAGGTTTGAAAAAAAAAAACGCTATGCTAGATTTTCTGTTTGAAAAACTTCTCTTTTCTCCATAGCGGTTGTTTATAAGGAAACAATTTCAAAATATAAAAAACTTAGAACTGATAAAGCTAAAAAGCTCATCTAAAATATAAGAAAACCGCTAACAGTGGAGTTAACCTTCCTGGTTTGAATTTATGCAAAAAAAAGCAGCGAGTAACGTGCAGGTAGTAACGACTTAAGAAAATCAATTACAAATACAGTGTTTTCGGTCAAGTCGTGCGATACAATGTTAAATATAAAATTTGATAGATATTAGACGTCATACGTCTATAATACTCGCATCGTGTTTTTTTTTAATTAGCGTGCTATGGTTTAACTATTTTCTTTCATACCACGTTGAAATAAAGAAGGACCAATTTGTGACCTCTCCTAGATTCAGAACATTATTGTACAATATTTGTACAAGCCAATCACTCATGCGTGGCCCTCTTTCGCTTCAGCATTATTATAATCATTTAATTATTTGTAAACTATATTACAAATCCAGATAAACAAAAAACGACGTTTCGACTTAGTTTACCATCAATGTTTAGGGTTTTTTTGTTGTTGGAAGTTAAATTTTTGGTTGATCAGAATCTATCTCATTATGTGTTTACATCCAATATCATATTTGGTTTAAGAAAGAAGCTATTCAGTTTCATGGACTGCGCTATTTCCGCATCCCGCAAAATACAAGAAGGTTTTTTTTTTAGCAGTTCTATTTTATTTTAATTTGTTTGTTCTTGATATGTTGTTATAATCTTGTTTCTACGGCGCAACCGTTTTTAAAGATGCTTTTTCCAATTTATCTTTTCTGTTAATTTTGTTATGTAAACTAATAACTGTTGCTTATTAAATTTATTTGTAACACTATTGTAATTATTTCACCATTGTTACTCGTATTATCAAATTTAAGTTTGGTGTTATTTCCCTTATTTTTCGAGGCGTTCTGCACTTACAGACATCAAAATTTTAAAAACATAGTGGTACACAAATAGTACAACTGGTAAATTAGTTTCTCAATAGTTGCTCATCTCTTTTTGTAGTAAAAGTATGAGTCTAATTTATGTAGTAGTATCACCAAATGAATATGGTTGCGGCAACAGTCAAACTTAGAAATATGTATATTTTTTACCAGGGTTTCAAAATCTTTTATGCTAGATCATGCCCAATGTAGTTATACTAGACGTTTCAAATTTAATTTGTCTTTACTGTGAGGTCACATTTTACACACTTTGGCCGAAAACACATTTAAACAAAATAGTTTAGCCAGCTTCGATTTCCAAGTTCTGTAGAATTTAGGTTAGATCTATATCTAAAACTCAGGTTGAGGTTCTAAAAAATTGACTTATAAATAGAAATCAACTTAAATAATCTAGGTTGAGAGGTAGGTATAGGAGGATATCTTTATCTAGAGTCTGCTTTAGGCCTAGGTGCAGACTAGATTTTGGCGTCATTTTTCCTCCATCTTGGGTTCTGCGTGTCATGTTTTCTTCTGTTTTAGCCTCAGGGCCTAGGCTTTGATTTCAAGTTACGTAATTCGTGAAGGTCGCCGCTTTGGTAAACTTAACAATACAATCTCGTTAAAACATTTTGTAATGAGAAAACTTTAAAATTCTTTATTTTATTTTCCCAAGAGTGGATTTCATGGATGCCTAATTTTCGGAATGCAGAATTTGAGGTCATAATCAAGATATCAAAACAATTTTCAATTAGAAGGCTTTCGGTGAGCCTATTTGTGTATAGAATACGATGCATATTATCATCTCTAAATTTTAAACAGTCGCAAAAAAATTCATTTGGCGATAATACTACACATGTATTACTCGTTTCAGTTATTTGATTTGGTTTTTTTTTAATCTGCTCTGAGAATAACATCGGATAAAATATTAGTCAGTTTTATTTATCTGCTTAACGCACTCTTCGTGTATCGGCAAGTGATACATTTCTGATATACATGTATAAAACTGCTATTATGTCTTATGAGTTTCGCCGTGTGAAATCGCATCAGGAATAAAGAAACATCTTGCACTGGGACTGATCTTCTTCGTCTTCGTTTTGTTGACATGTCCAAAATTTCAATGTTTTTCTATAACTACAATGAGTGTTTTATACAGTTTCTTCTGGAGTTTACTTTTAACTTTAGTGTTTGCCTGCAAGTTTTAGTTTTTTAAAACGGTTTTGTGACAAAACGCTGTCAAGGCCATTTGTCCAAACTTGGTTGATTACCGATATTGTTACTTTAATTAACTGAAACTATAATTTTTTTATAAAACAGTGGACATGATTATAGGTAACTCTAAAATTATTTACTTTTCCTTGTTAATAAATCGCAAGCTAGCCTACATATTTTTACAAAATTTTGGAGCGAAAATGTCTCATATTGTCCTGAACTTTAAGCTTCTCTAATACTTTCTCAACAATAAGCGTTGTCGTATAAAACTATAATAATTCCGGGCTTTTCTGTCTCAAACTAAAGCACTCGTCCCGACGCCCTCACTTTCGAGATGCCAGTGGTCAAAACTAGAGACCATGCCCCTCTCGCCTGTATACTATAGAATACTTAAAAGTAACTTCCTACATATTATAATTATATTAGTGAAGCGGTTGGTCTGATTTAATCTACACTTGAAAGGTGATGCGTTAAGCTCCTGGTTATAGTACTGATGGGCATCGCCGCCTAAGAGTAAAGAAAATCGAGCATATTGGATTTCTAACGACCTATCTCATTTGACATGTTAGTATAATCAGAATCCAGGTCGCTGCAATGCACGCCCACAGTTTCATCGTGAGTAGATATCACAAATTACATTTCAACACAAAAATGTGATAGGACCGGTCCACTCACGACGACACCTAGTCTTTTTCAGCTGTCGCAAAAATACAAATAATATAGATTAGTAGAGCTTTTTCGCTCAAATACGTTCTTTTTTTCGCTGCTAGCAAGCTTAGAAAAATAAAGCACATAGCTGTTATGTGCCACTCGGAAACAAAGTCCAATGCAAACTGTCGAAGATATTACGTCTTTTGTGGTTTGATTTTCGGCCCTGTATTAGGTCGGCCTAGGTCAAGCCACAAGTAGAGGTTTTTTTCATATATTAGATTTCTTGAAGTATGTCATATTGAAGCGGTTTGTCATTTCTTTCGGAGTTGCTTCCGGTTGTAGGTCTCACAATCAGACCTGATATGTCAGTGGCTAAAACTAGAAGTTTAAGACAAGAAAAACATTTGTTCAGAGGGTTATAATAATTTATAACATGTTTTTTCATGTCAAGAACCTCAAGAACATGCTTTCTTCACTATGATAGGTGGACACACAAAAATAGACTTGCATGGCTAATTGAACTCACACCGTTTGTCACAGTAGCCATAAGCTTTATGAAAAACCAACTGAGTATACAAGCCTAACATATCCCAGCAGTCAAAAGCTCTATCAATACCAACAGAGTATACCAACCTAACATGTCCGAGAAGTCAAAAGCTCTACCAATTATTTTTTATACCAATAGATTATATCAGCCTAACATGTCCGAGAAGTCAAAAGCTCTACCAATTTTTTTTTATACCAATAGAGTTTACCAGGCTAACATGTCCGAGAAGTCAAAAACTCTACCAATTATTTTTTATACCAATAGAGTATACCAGCCTAACATGTCCGAGAAGTCAAAAGCTCTATCAATACCAATAGAGTATACCAGCCTGATATGTCCCAGTAGTCAAAAGCTCTATCAATACTAAGAGAGTTTATCAGCCTAACATGTCCCAGTAACCAAAAGCTCTATCAATACCCATAGAGCATACCAGCCTGACATGTCCCGGTGGTCAAAAGCTCTATCAATACCAACAGAGTATACCACCCTAACATATCCCAACATCTATCAATACCAACAGGTATACCGCTCTAACATATCCCAACACCCATCAATACCAACAGAGTATACCAGCATGACATGTCCCAGTAACCAAAGCTCTATCATTACAAACAGAGTATACGACCCTAACATGTCCCAGTAGTCAAAAGCTCTATCAATACCAACAGAGTATACCAGCCAGATATGTCCCAATAACCGAAAGCTCTATCATTACCAACAGAGTATACCAGCCTTATATGCCCCATTAGTCATAAGCTCTATCAATACCAATAGAGTATACCAGCCTAACATGTCCGAGAAGTCAAAAGCTCTACCAATACCAATAGAATATACCAGCCTGACATGTCCCAGTAACCAAAAGCTCTATCAATACCAACAGAGTATACCACCCTAACATATCCCAACATCTATCAATACCAACAGAGTATACCACCCTAAAATATCCCAATATCTATCAATACCAACAGAGTATACCACCCTAACATATCCCAACATCTATCAATACCCACAGAGTATACCAGCCTGACATGTCCCGGTGGTCAAAAGCTCTATCAATACCAACAGAGTATGCGACCCTGACATATCCCAACATCTATCAATACCAACAGAGTATACCGCCCTAACATATCCCAACATCCATCAATACCAACAGAGTATACTAGCATGACATGTCCCAGTAACCAAAGCTCTATCATTACAAACAGAGTATACGACCCTAACATGTCCCAGTAGTCAAAAGCTCTATCAATACCAACAGAGTATACCAGCCAGACATGTCCCAATAACCGAAAGCTTTATCAATACCAACAGAGTATACCAGCCAGACATGTTCCAGCAGTCAAAAGCTCTTTCAATACCAACAGAGTATACCACCCTAACATATCCCAACATCTATCAATACCAACAGAGTATACCAGCCTGATTTGTCCCATTAGTCAAAAGCTCTATCAATACCAACAGAGTATACCACCCTAACATGTTCTAGTAAACAAAAGCTATATCAACACCGACATAATAAACCCCTGACATATCCCAGTTTTAAAAAAACTCTATCAACACGGACAGACTACATCAGCCTGACATGTCCCAGCAGCCAAAATCTCCATTAATACCGGTAGAGTATACCAGCCTGACATACTTCATATTGATATTAACCAGAAAAGAACAACAAGGAGCAGCTAGGAAATCTCGAGTCATTACCGGAAGAAGTTGTTGTGCAGCACATGACTTAGGGCGTCGTGATTTAGTGGTAGACGACCCGTGTTTGTACCAATAAGTCCGCAGTTCGAAACCAGGCTTAGCAGGTAGATATTAATAGTTCGCCTATCAAATGAGTACCTAGTTATGGGAAGTTAAAGATCTTGTTAGTATGGCAGATATGTTTGCTAGAAGTATTAAGTAGATTCACCGCCATATAGAAAATGCTCTTTACTTGACTTTCATGTGCAAAGTATCCCAGTAAATATAAAGATTGGTTGTAGGAGGGGGTGATGGGTCAAGGATATCTTTGCTTGAAGCTGTGGCCTGCTGATAAAAGAGACCATGAGGTATCGTCCCGCTGAGGAGCAAGAAGTCCATAGGGGAGGGAATTCCGGATGGTTAATGGGCTAAAGAGGCCCGTTATGTAATCCCCTGCTGTAAAACCCACGCTGCCTATAGGTAATATTACGCCATATGTTGCTTTCATCAGTACGCAAGGTCTCTAACAAGTGGTTTTATACACCATTCAATACACTACACTGCACAAAGTTCTTTACACGGGTTCCACGACATTACAATACCAACCAATGTTTCTTCTGAATACATAGAAGAGCAGATAATACGAAATGCGTGCCACATTTGGAAAGGAGCAATTTCGTTCACTGACTCTTACTGAGCTGCTGTGATGCATCTGCTCTGAATGGAATTATCTTGGGTTTGTCTTTGTCATGCTGTTTTCTTTATTTACCCCCAGACTATTAGGCAAAAGGATACAAGACTTTCTAGTGCCATTTTATAAAACAGATTGATCATGGTCTTGTCGATGTTGAAATACATTAGTTGTCCTATCAACAACATTTTTTTTAATTTTTAAAATTAAAGCATCTAAAGTATCAAATACTGTCTCAAAGCGCATTATTCCTTTTTTTTTTTTTTGTTACATAAAGTTATCAGTTTTTTGAACGGTAACTAATTGCTTTTAACTTCTTTACCTTGCAACTGTTTCTTTGTTCTGAACGCGGCAGAACGGCTGTCTAATGCATGGCATTTTGTTTTCACTGGTCGTTGTGTAAGCTTACGTGGTGAAAGTTTTCTATGCAACTAAAAAATCTTTAAGATTATGAGCTTACAATGTAGTTCCGGCTCACACAAAGCTGGGATCTCTATCGTTGCGTTACAGTTTCCGGCACGTTTCAAGCTATAACTTTATTACTTGAACTGATTAAGCTTAAAATCTCACCTTCTTTGCCTGACCTGGCGCAGAAACTGTGATAAAGTTGCGTCTCTTAAGTCCGTTAGAGATGTTATTAAGTCTTCAGGAGATAGAAATAAAGGTATCGATAATTTACATAATGGAAAGCTTAAAAGAAACATCCATTTACAGCCGGCAGGGTTATTGTTTATTGCTGTCCGAAGCAATATGAATCACATGACCTAAATACAGGTTGGTGATTGGCTGATATTGACTCCGGATAAAGCAATACTTTCAAACTCGATGTTTTGTCGCTTTAAGGCATAAGAGACGTTTCAAAAAATGTTTTAACATAAGATAAACTATAAACACTGTGTTTTGTTTTTTTACATCACCGAAGGCAGTTTCAAGACTTAACATCATCTAGGACCAGAATAAATCTAGAATTTGCTATGAGGACAATAATGACATAATTGTTTTCTTGACAACGAGGCAATACTCTACTCTAATATTAAATGACTTGGGATAGTTGACAATGCCAAACTGTCCACCATTTTCACAAATAACATGATGTAAAATTTAGATTGGAGAAAACAATACTGGGGCGATATGTTTCATACAAAACACAGCTTTTGGCTCGTCTTAACTTTTTCGTTTAATGCCCTTGCTTGAAATACACAAATCATGACTTGTGTAGCACATGCACAATTATCACTTGAACTCCACAAAAGACTTGAGGTTATGATGAAGCTCAAAGTCTTTAAAGTAAGACCTAAGCTGTGATGTCCGGCCAAATCTTAGAATATCTACGTTTTGGTTGCCAGGATGATAAAGTCGAAAAGCATGATAATAATAATAATAATAATAATAATAATAATAATAATAATAATAATAATAATAATAATAATAATAATAATTTATTTGTATAGCGCTTTTCCCTCAAAACATAAGCTCAAAGCACTTTACATGACTTGCATATTAATCTTTCATTCACATGTATACTTATAGTTAGGAATACATTGATTTAAACTTCTGCTCTAAAATGGTATTATATACATACATTAAGACATAATTGCACGTAGAGGTCAGTAAAAAAAAAGAGAAACGATCTTATGATACTGAAATAAATGAAACTGATTTAAGTCATTGGAGATGGAGATGATACAAATTTTGGGGGGAAAAGTAAACTTAGAGGTGATACTACGTTCATGAATGAAGAGTAACAAAACAATTCTGTACATCAAAACTGGTATATGAATATGTTACATGAGAGTGTATATTCCAGAATATAGTATGAGATGATTGAAATTTGTTCAAAACTGAGTCTGAAGAGATGAGTTTTAAGCCTATTCCTTGAAAATAACTAGAGTCGGAGACATTTTTATATGTTCTGGAATTTTGTTCCACACATCAAGAGCAGCGTAAGCAAAGGACCTTTCCCCAAATGTTTCTAGACGTGCTGTGGATGCTTCTAAAAGATTTTTCTGAGAAGAGCAAAGTGCCCTACTAGGGACGTAGATCTTAATCAAGTCTTTTAAGGGCATGTGCTACCAAATAGGGTGATTTTTTTTTAATTTAAACTTTGAGTATTTTTGCCTTAACCAAACTATTCATTTGGGTAAAATTAGATGAAAAATAGTGAAAAAAAATTTTTTTGTGAATTTCGGGTATTACATAACGACTAAATATGGCGGCCATCTTGGAATTTTGTATACATAGTTTTTGCTAAAACTTTTTTGTTTATCCATCAATTGCCCTGAAATTTTGTGGGCAACATCTCAGATTCTTTATAAAAAATCATACAGAAGAGTTTT
>BMAT01005520.1:41989-58301 GCA_019649035.1 Elysia marginata | reverse complement strand
ACGGATAGCTGAAGACAGAGAGGAAGGATAGCTGTGGTTAGGAGATCTTCTACTGCGACCCGACGGATCTCAAATCTAATGGATAGGTACAGGTACAACGAACAACACATGGCTTAGGCTGTTCCCCTGAGTTGTGCCTGCATTGCTAGGGGTTTTGTTTCACTGGCTCTATCTATTTTGGTGCGTGTACCGATAGTAGTGTTGCTGAGTAGGAAACCTATAAAGTATAATTCTCGACTCGTCTTCGGCAACGATGTTTTTTGAGAATGTCGAGGAGAGCTTTGCTATCGACATGATCAAATGCTGCCGACATGTCTAATTCTATTACTGTGTTACATACATGTATATTTATTTACAAAACTCTTCCTAAAAATAGCGCTATTTATAGGTAGCCCAGAGGTTTGTGTTTTTATTGAGATTTTCTCTTTGAGAGCAAGCCATTTGTGCGCCCATGTTACATCCGATGTGCTATTACAGTATTAGGACTAAAACCGCTTTGGCTTTGAGAGCGATAATTACATGGATGCCTCTATGCTTGGTCGTATTCTTTAACACGATTGAATATAAAGTTTTTCGGATTATGTTGAGCAATGTGATAGGTCTGAGATTTTTCGGCGAACCCTTCGATAACTCTGTACATTTTTATTCTATATGAAGAACAAAAACAACAACAAAAAAAGAATGTTGCTCTGAAACTTTAGCAAAAAAGACATTAGTTTTAAACATTTGTAAAACAGATTCTGCTTGATGGCATCATCCCTCGGGGTGACAATGTTTTGATAGACTGCCTAATTTTATTGTGTTTAAACTTTAATTGTTAACCTCAAGATATTCTTCAAACGTTTCGGCTAATAAAAGGAGACGAAATAACTAACACAAATACAAAAATTTTACAATTGTAACATACTCTTCTCACAGAAGCGATTGAGGCAACATCTTACCCTTCTTCTCCTCATGTCATCCTTTTTCTTCAGTTCTGATAAAACAGGGATATCTTTCTTGAAAGTTTCAAGGCAGTGGGCATAGCCTCAACCTCAAACTAAAAATGATTAATAATAATACATGTACTATGATAGTTCCAAATGTCAGGGATGACCTCAAGACATAAAAAACTGATTTTTTTGTCTGCTTCCAAGCATCATACAAAATCGACTCCAATTGAAATACAGGATACCCATAATGCAGCCAAAGCGAGGCAGCCAGAATAACCTGAGTTTAGGTTAAAAAAGGGCATCCCTGATATGTACTGCTGATCAACAACTAGCTCTAGCTCGTGGAATTTGGGCCAGAAGACAGGAAATAGGAAGGACTCCACAAAAGAAAACTAAAATGAACTGATTTAGTGATGCTCTTGACGGGCATCACCCTCCCATCCCCATTAAGAATATTTTGGGTATTTTAGGTAACAAACCAGTCTTACCCTACATTCTAAATCAACAATATTGGTTCTTCGCAATGATTGTCATACTCATAGGGAGGTTTGCCATTCATTACACTTACATTTCGACCAAGTTTCAAGAAGGCTTTTGCAATTCTCAGCAGTCTTTGCGACGGAGTCATTTCCCTCAGCTTCTTCCGCCAAGTTCTAAGACCAATATAGCCAGTAGACTACTGAAATAGTGTCGCAAACATAAATCAGCACGCCTAACTATTTTTTTTCTAGTTTGATTCGTTACTAAGGATAAAGAACTTAAAATCTGACATGAAATTATGCATGAGAACAGTTGCAACATCTTTCAGCATATTTTTAATATTATTACATGTGTTGTAATGGGAAAGGTGTGTTTGAAGATGTTTAAGTTGTTGATTAAAGCATGCCATTATATGAGCAATAATTGAGTTTAAAAAAGGACTGAGTAGAAAAATGAAATGAATTCCACTGAGATCATAACTTCATTTTCCACAGATATGATTAAAACAAGCTGCAACTCATATCTCCTTTTACATGTATACATGTAAAGGCTTTTGGGGTGAAATGAAAGTTTAAGACTAAAAAAAATTTGTAATTCTTTTCATTGGCTTTCTTATTAATAACTCAAAGAAGAGGTTTTATGAAGAAACTGTACAAATTATAATACATGTATAGCTACGCAGCGGTTATTGTTTCAACAGAACAATGTTCAGAAGAAAAACAACCATAGTGTTGCCCAGCAGTAAAAAAATAAGTATTTAACGACTTGACTGCTACATAAAATTTCCCGCTGTGTAAGCCTAGCCTACTAAGAAAATTTTTAAACACGGATAGCTTGAGAGGGACTATCGAGATCTGCATTGAAAAAGACCTGCAGAAAATAGAGCTAGGCTTTTAGTGAAGAAAATAGATCTAGACCTTTTGTTAACATGTAAGAAACCTGGTTTACTGAGCAGGTACAGCATATGTACCCAGAACATTGGACCAATGGGGTAGTAGCACACACGGCGTACATACACAGCGCAGTCAGCAAGGTTATTGATAAAAGTTCGATAGTAATGGCGAAAGTTATGTACATTCACACAAGAACACAAAGGGAGACAGAAAGAGAATTAAAAAGAAAAGACAGGCAAACAAAGACGAAAAAAACTCACCAAGTACAGGGTATTATTTTCCTTTAATTTTACCATTTTAAGATTGATAAAAATTTATTAACTTTAAGGCATAAGAAAACATTTTAGGATCAGTTAAGCTATATCAACAAAGAAACAAGTTGACTGCAAAAAGTTAGAAACTAAAGTCTTTTTTATTAACCATTATAACGCTAAGATATAAATTCAATGTGATTCTATTTCAGACTGTGTAGCTAAATCCACTACCTGATCTATATCAGAAAACTAAAGATTTACATGTCTGTTGTTTGGTGTCTTCAACATTTTAATTTAAAATTATTCATGTGTTGTTTTTTTTTTAATGAACAAAAGTTACCAATATAGAAAAAGCCTGGTTTTACATCTAAATCTTGAGGCCAAAAAATGGTTGCATCGTAGTAAAACTAGTATACTTTATATAGTGTTTAAATTAAGTACCAAAGGCCAATGAAAAAAAAGAAGCTAAAATTGACGTCAGAGTCTCAGTGCTTTGGAATCAATAGAACTATATAGAGAAACAACAGGAAAGGGCAACTCTGCAAGAAGCTTATAGGAGCAGGGCGCTGTGCTATTTGTATACTACTTGCTATTTGTATACTTAAACACCATTCGTGGGTGATTGTCACCCGAAAACCTGTTTTGAGCCATCTATTTTGAATTCTCCCATTCACCACTCGTGGGTGAAAAACACCCAGCTTAGCTCTGAAGGCTCATTGAGACTATACGGGTGAATTTCACCCACAAGTGGATTCTGCTTAATCAGCATGCATATTTTTAAAATAAAAAAAAAATTATTAAAAATAATTTATCATTAATTTTATTGAACTAATTTGAAAAAAATTTAAAAAATATGAATCGTTGAGGAATACAACGGGTTTTTAGAGGCAAAATGGGTTATTTTCAATAAAATTAAGCTCATAACTTTTTGTTGTGGGTGCTTTTCACCCACAAGTGGTGGTGAAGGTTGAATCAGTTTCATAAAGCATAGGTTACTTGCAAGCAGGAGTTGAATTACTCATTGATTTCAAAAGTTTAGGCTGAAATCCCAAATTTGAGGTGAAAGAAGCTGAAATCAGCTTAAATCTTACATCCCTGAAGTACATATCTGTCAATCTTTGTAAACTCTGTTCTTTGTTTATTCCTTAGCCTGAAATGAGCATTATGAATGGAGTGATTTCAAGATAAAGTGTTTTAAATTTGAATATTGTAGTCATCATTAACAGAAATATGCTATGAACAAAAATGGCTGCCATTGTCTGTACAAATGGGGAATTTCAAAATGATTTATTCTTGCACAACATCACATTGTAACCAGGGGTGGGTTTACTGATTGTAAAAAAAAAATCCTGAGGTCAGGTTGAGCATTACATAACAATATAAAACATTGCTTTAGCTATTAGTATTACTTAGATATTTCCAAGATTGCTGATGCAATTCATAAATCAGTACAAGTTACCATAAGTAAATTTATACAGCAGTAAGTTTTTTCCATAAGGCGTTTACAAGCAAAAGTTTTTGTTCCCACATGGATAATGTATATTCAGATCAGGATTCTCCTTATTCAAATGGAAAAAAAATCTTGAACTAAGAATAAATCCTGAGAATGCCCATCCCTGTAAAATAAATTTAGTTTTACTTTTTTAATCAATGTAATTTAAAACAGCTACCAAAAACTGCATAGATCAATACAGCTTTACTGAACACAATATGGCTTGCAACAGTTAAAAATAACAAGAAATGAAAAACGTTTATTTTTTAGAAAAACCAAATGGATATTATGTTTTCCAAACAAACTCAGGTATATAAATCAACACATGTACATTTTAACAGCAGAGCAAAATTTAAATACAGTTCAACCTGCCTGGCTGATCACTTTTCGATGACTCCCTTGCACTTTTTTATGTTTTGGAGTCCTTCATGGCGACCACCTTAACAACACGACCGTGAGCAGCTTTTTAAACTCAAAGTGTTCTTTCCAATCTCTTTAAAAAACTTCTGCAATGCAACCACTCTTCACCTCGGAAGAACCAATTAGCCACTATCTGCCATGAACCTCACATTTTCTACTAAATTATTTGTTTAATGATCTGTTTGTTGCTTTAATGAAGCAAACAGAAACTCAAAATAATTGCTAGTTAAAAAGCAACTAGGAAAAAAACTGCATAGTGCATTTTACAGGTATACCGACATGTTGTCCATTGTGACTACCTCTCCATCACAACTACAACTGTTATTGATCTTCAATGGTTGCCTTGGGCAGGTTTGACTATATTGCAACAATATCGAAATAAAAAAATCCAAATAAGGAAAACAAAAACCTCATATAACATTCAAATCAGTAGCATAATTAGGAAGTTGATTCTGCGTTTAAAAAAGTAAGTAAAATCTTACTTCAGCATAAAACTACATGTCAATTGTCATGTACTAATTTAGATGGTAAGGATATAAGGAATCCATTTTAAGCACAAATAATTTGGCAAAAACGTCCATATTTTCTATTGAAACATAATTCTATACGGTACTTGAATTCCTATTGAGTAAAGATGCATGTAATTTGCTAACTTTTTAGCTTTGGAGCTCCGTATAAAGTCAGAAATATATTTGTCTTTCAACCAGAATGAGAGGGTTGGATGTCTTAATTTTCACCCTTAAAGGCCTTGCTGTTTTGAATAGGTCATTTTTCTCAGCTTTCAAACGTCAAAAATGTTACAGAGCTATCAAAATTTTGAGGAGAGATATTAAAACTTTTGTTGATTGAAAAAAACAGAGAGATAGAAGGAAAAATAGACCAGTGTTTTCTCAAAAACGGAATTTATGACTTCAAACTCATTTGCCTTGGACAAGAGACATTTTAAAATCAGTTGGGAAGCACACAAATCAGGAAGTTTGCATTCCTATCAAGTCGTTTAGTTACATGTGGTTCACTTTTCAACGTAATAACTTTACCAATAGTAGTTGTATTGGTTACAACATCAATGCCCTTTTTCATATAAAAACATCAACTTCTGCCTTAATTAGATGAGGTGGAAGACATAGATATTAGAAACAGGAAGAACACTTGTAATGCCTTGTTCATTTGTAATGCCTCATTATGTAAAATTTGCAACATTGCACTCAATTACATTGGCTGTGAGAGACAACATCATGATATCTTCATGAAACTCTACATTTGAAAGCTTATAAAGTTTCGTTGCTAAATATGATTGGAATCATCTGACAGATCTTCGATCTTGAATCATCAGACATAAGGATACTATCAGCTCGTTGATTCTGCTAATAACATGACAATCTGCAAAAGTTTACTCATGGGAAAAAGTCATTTCAAAGAATGCACAGTTATCCAAGGCCCTGTAGAGCAAAGGATTGAGTATAAAATGACCTCATATCAGGTTACACCAGCTTATACATCATTCTCCATTAGATTAAACTGTCTAACTTTGATAAAACAAAACAAAAAATTGATAACAATAACAGCCACATGTTTTAATCACATCAGACATATACATGGACATTTATAAAAATTGTATTGCATGTACTTGATGTATACAATGCAAATACCCTTATCGAATTACGAGGTAAAAAAATACTGATTCAGCCATGTTTATGTTGTCATTTGGAAAATCCAGAAAAGTCCTTATGGCTTTTAAAGTCACATGAGAACATTATTTAACATTATTACCACCCCCGCCCTCCCCAAAAATAATACTGGATGTCATACTTTTCAAATACTTGAAAATTAAACATCATGTACCTAAGTCACAACAATTTAATTATAGCCACAGAATTTTCATTGAATTAATGTTTACTTTGAGGCCCTAATTGGTCCCCAGTACATGGATTTTGCACATAATTATAGTGGTTTAAACATTGCAAAATAATTATAAGTTTCACACTCCTTAAGTAGCACTAGCACATGTTTTTTTATTAAACAACAAAAAAATTTAAGTAATTTTTTTTCATGTAAGTAACCTTCACTGTATCTTCTAAATTCATGATACACATATATAAGACTATCACTGAATTTGAGTATTTCGTCACTGCGCTAGCAAAATGGCATATCTCAGAGATATGCCATTTTGAAACTGAGTGATATACCATTGTGTTCATAAAAACAAGGCCTATGTTAATGCGCTGGGTAGTTTTATAACTAAATGAAAAAAAATATTTAGGCATATCTCAGTCCGTGAGATATGCTATTCTGGCCCCAGAGTCATTTTGGCATATTGTTTGAAAAAGATCTGACTAGCTATAAACCTTAAAGAAAAAAAAAAAAAAAGGGTGTCTGATAAAGCCTACCTAAAATTAATTTTAAAAATACACGTACCTTGATTTTCAGGTCTACAGTGGTACCCGTCAATAAAGAACACCCCTCTTATGTGACTTTAAATTTGAAGACGTCTTGTTATATAGGTACAGTATTCGTAATTTAACCCTGGAAATAAGACCCCCCCTCTTATAAGACCTGTTTTTACAGTTTTCCAGGTCTTTATTCAGGGGTTCTACTGTATTATTTTCCTTATCATCCGTTCACATCTCATTTTTTTTAGAATAAACTGTAACTTTATCATCTAGAACTGGGGCTCTAAATGGCATATCTCAAACACAGTGTTTGCAATATAGTACAATTCCTGCAGACAGGAGTTTCAAAACAGCACATCTCAAAAAGAAACCAGTGCAAAATGGCACAACTCATGATGACCCAAGTTTCAAAGCGGCACATCTCAAAAAGCACCTGTGCAAAATGGCCTGATGCAGATGTACATCCCATAATTTTCAACGCAAAAAATTAAAATTAATATGTTCTGTTCACAATGACTCAATAAACCACCCTGCAAAATTTCAATTGATTTGATGAAAAAATATGGGAGTAAATCAGTTTTTTCCATTTATCTCAAAACTATAAAAAATGAGATATGCCATTTTGCAAGCACAGTGACGATTTAACAGCTTTTTTTGTAAAACCTGAAGCAATCAGTAAAAAAAATACATGTATAAATTTTCCCTACTTTGATGAGCTCAAAACCAAACTTTTTATGACGAGAATGAAGATGAAGATTCTGGTGATGAGCTGCCCTCTGAGTTATACCCCTTACAGTAAAAGGGAGATAAGAAAGGAGACTGCCTTGTGCAACCAGTAGGTTTGTAAGTTTTGCCAGTTAGTCTGGCCAGCCTTGAGTTTTGAAGAGACCTAGGAAGCCATGGCATATCGCATAAGGCTATGTTCTTAGAATTCAAAAGAGTATCTTGACTGTGAGTATTTGATGATGAGTGTCTCTTTTCATGCGAAGCTGAGGTCACGTCATGACTCTGTTCATTCTTTCCAATCCCTATACTGTCCACTACTTCATTTCCTCTATGTTGCAACCCAAGGTTGTCTTTTATATCTCCTTCAGGCTCCTCTGAACTTGTTAACTGTGGTGACCCTGAGAAAATCTCAGTAACTTCTCCGACATAACTGGGGGATGCATTATTGGAACCTGAAGTAGTCTTTTTCAAAAGTTTAAAGGAAGGGCAATGAGCACTAATGTCTTTTGAGTTACATGTTTCCTCTGAAGACACATGGTTCAAAGTTGGAATTGTTTTTGATTTTTCAGCTGATTGTTTATCATTGTTTGTTTTCTGGGAATTTGGAGAACGCTTTTTTGAACTCAAATTTTGTTGCTTTTGTGGTGCCTGAGACAGCTCAGTAAGAAGATAGGAAAACATCTCCACAACTTTGTCATTTTCACTGCATGTACTAGCAACTGCAGGATCCAAAGAGGAGCTTGAAGCTGTTTCTTCGCTGTAGACAGAGAGAAAAAAAGTTAAGAAGACAAATAAACCAGGGCTAGCAAAAATTTACAATCAACTCAATAAAGTAAACAAAAAATTCTGATGGCTCTTTGTTTCTTATATTTTTCTGGAGCTTTTTTCTTGTACATGTTCCCCTTCCTCAAAAATAAAAGTTTGCTCTGGAGTTGAAATTTGTGTGATGTGCCATAGGGCTTTTTTAAAATGTTGTTGATTGCTAGCATGTCACCACAATTTGTTCCTTAACCATGATGAACAAATGTATATCAGCCAAAAAATGAACCTAGTAGCATAGATTTGTGATTTGTGAATGCATAAATGTAAAACTTGAGATTAACTAGTATATTACAACAATGAATTAAATGCATTACGTTTTAAGGTGAAAATTAGAGATCAATAGACACAGAGTATATACTGGAAGTGAAAATGACAGTATAACACTCTTATAATTTTAATAAAAATTAAAAGAATTTTTAAAAAATCAAACAGGTATTACTAAATTCTTTCTACAAAATCATGTCACTTCTCATGATCACATCAAATAAAATGGTTATATGTAACACATAGACATGACCATTTATAAAACAAACCTTAGTTTTTTGAATGCACTCAGGAGAGGATCTCTACTGTCTATCACAGGTCTGGGTTTTAAAGGTTTGGAAGTATGGGCAACGTCTGAATACTGCATCTTTGCCAGTTGAGTGTGGATGCGACTGACTTTCACAATACCTGGGTATATAATAATGGTTCATGAACACCAATGACTTAAATTGTTAGAACTTTATAACTAAGGTGATAGTAACAAAAACAAAAAAATTATTACCCCCAAAAATATATCTTTCCTTAGAACAGTTACCATTTTTTTTTTGGTGTTAAGGGAAGCTGCAATAACTGATAGTCTCACGAATGCAAGCAGTTAAACAACAAAAAGCAGGATATTTTCAATACTTCTCAACAAGTATTAAAACTTTGAGGATCATCTTTAACAATAACTTATGATTTTAAACCTGCTAACTTTTCAATATTTGGGCTAGCTGTAGAATGCAGGAAAAAATTGTACAAAAATCAAAGCTCCTACAAAATTCATATATTTTGCAGCACTGGAATCTAAGCCTCAGACATTTATGTTGCCATTAAATATAAGATTGACAATGTGCACCAGATGAGTTTAAATTTAAGCTGAGGTCTTTTCTGAATTTGATTTTAGCCAGACCAAGGAGGACATGTTTTGCCGTAAATTGCTTAGGCACAGACATTTTAGAAAATCCAGCCCGCTTACCATGAAACTGAATACTTTGACTTGATAAAGACTAAATATATTAAATTTACACGCAATTATTAATATTTTTTAAACTGATGGTTAACCTTAAAACAGCTTTCAAGTTTTACTTTGACATGTATCATGTATGTGAATGAGATGTTTTAAATTTAAAACAAAGAAATACGAGTAAGCATCTGAAATATGTCTCTAGCTGAGCATGCAAAACATCTGGGTTTAAATGGTGGTAACTCTCTCTTGCAATAATGTAAGTTTAAGACCAACTGATCCTTTTTTTTTTCCACAATATATGTAACAAAGATGTCATCACGAACAGCCTCACTAAATTATACTTGTTTTTTTTTTTTTATTACATACTTTTAATTTTCACATTATTATCTATTTTTTTAATACTTTTTTGCCATGCAGGATCATAGAGAAATGACGCAAGCATCACAGAGAAAATGTAGAAGCAAACCCCCCCAAAAAAATAAAAAGTAAGAGGAAACCTGTGAAAAAAAGGCTCTAAAAAACTTACCTGAGTTGGAAAAAGCTTCTGAATTCGCACGCACACAAGCTTCTTTGATGCGTACCATATTCTTCATGCTATCAATATGGCTTACAACAGGCAATGGGATACGAGAATCAGGAACACCCACAGGAAGCGACGCATGTTTGGGTTCTGGTGTACATTAGCAAAGTGAGAATTGAAAATTAAGTTGTTTGCTTTTCAGCTAAAAGCATGAGCTACAATGTCATCAGAAAATTTTCATGCATGTAAACAAAATATCGTGATCCTTGATAAATGTCTGACAAACAGTGTACATAAGACCCTGACTGATGTTCCAATTTTCACATGCAAAAGTTTTTACATTTAGGAACAAATTTTTCTAAGCTTCCAAATATTCAAAGTAGAATAAAATTAACAAAATTTTCTAGAAGATATTAGAAGTATTTATGATTTAAAATATTGAGAAAAAGAGAAAAAAAATCATCTGAAAATAAGTGTTGCTCAAACTAAAATTTCCAATATCCCTCAGTTACACTGGTTGCAAGACAAATGGCTGTCTTTGCACAAAGTTAAATTTTCATGTGAACAAATTTCCAAATATATATATATGCGACTGCAGCAGGATTTTTAGGTCTAGAAGAAAATCCCGCTGTAGGCATGCAAGGGGAGTTATAAAAAAAAATGAGAAAAATAAAACAAGCTCTGCTTAGATGGCACATAACTTGGCTCTTCTCACCCCTTCCTGCGCATTTTCCCCCACATTGATTTACCAATGGTATAAATTCAGAATTAGATATTGGTACATGTATCACCTCACTCTAGGCATACAGAGCCTCCTCTCACTGCAATGGTCCAGCCAATAACAATGTTGCAATCAGCTGTCCTCTCCCATCCCCTAATACAATGCACACTGACTTGTGAAGTAGACAAACAAAGGCAACCACAAGCCAAACCCACAATAGCCTACAGTCTGATATTGCCTGCTGTGTTTACAATTACTGAAAAGTTTCTTGCTTAAATTTTCACTAAAATTCCTAAAAAGCTTGTTCTATTCCTCCCGTTGTACCCCTGTTCGGGTCTGTTCTTGGCCCTGTCATACCAATGCACAAGTTATAGACTTTATATAGATTTAAAAAGAGGATTCTTCAGCAGTGATGAAAACAGGAAATCATCAAAAAGGAGGAAAAATTTTTGACAGACAAATTGATCTTTCTACCAACCCACAATCAACGCAATTCATCACTGCTACCAGCTAAGAGCTACTAACTTGTTAAATCATTAAGTTAAGTACTGCATTCAAAATCCAGTCAAAGATTATGAGGCTTGTATGTACACTGAATAGCCATAGATTTAGATTCTAGTCGAAATTTCCTCCTCCTTTCATAATTCGGTTTAACTTTAATTTAAATCAGTAAATAAACAAGTGAATTTTTTTCGAAGCCCATCACTTAATGACTCCAAGTCCACTTGTTAGGTTGAAAGATCTCATTTGCAAACACAGGCCTAATGCTACTTATTTAGAATGAATATCAAAGATCAATTGAACTTAAATTTTAATGGTAATATTTATAACGATTAATCTCTCAATGGGCCCAATGCGGACGGGCAAATAATTCACGCACCTAAAACACTTTTCTAGATCTAGTTGCCATCTAATCTGAATTGCACAAATTTTATAATCTTTTGCTGACGTTGTGAACTGAAACACTAAAAAGTTCATAAACGAAGACCTCCTCTAGTTCTACTCTCGTCATTCCCGATACCTTGGCACTGTTGTACAGAACGGTGTTTGAATTTACCACAATCACTTGATAAAATGTATTTAGATCTATATATTTAAAAAAACGGACAAACAAAAAGACCCAAAGCAAAAACTGAATGATTCGATCATAAAATCACTCGAGACTTATGATAGATCTAGATTTACTGAGACTAGATCTAGAGGTCTATAGCCTATTGACTGGCCAACGGCATTTGTCAATTAAAAAAAAAATAATCAATGAAAGTATCGAAAAAATATAACCTCGATATATAACTTACAAAAACATTACAAAGTGTGACTACGGCAAGATCGATTACAACATGAAATTTATAATTTTTTTTCCGCTCGGGATCGCGGATCAGAAGGCCGAGGACCGAGGAATTTTCCTCCTAAGCTTGAAATCAAGGATTTCCGCGGATCCGCGGAAGATTTTCATCACTGCTTCAGAGGCCCCGCTGTAGGGGTGGCCTCGATATAGGACGAAGGAGTCCTAAATTCATTTTTCTAGTTTTATATTTTAAATCTACAAAAGTTTCAACATCTTTCCACAAAATATTCATATGTCTAGTAAGAAATTTGTGACTTTTGAAAGGTTACAAAAAATCCCTGGAGCATGTGGCAGGGCAGAATCAGAGTTGTTGTAAAATCAAAGATTTAACTCATGTCGAGACTATCCATATTGATCCTTAATATGTGCCATGATAATATATCTTCAAGAAATCAGGTGTGACTTACCGCTTTTTTTCATCTTGGTGAATGTGTCGTGTCCCATGTCCACTAGTATTTTCTGAGACTTGACAGGCCAGCCGTTTAATTCCTTTATAGCTCGAACTGCTTCTTCTACGCACCCATAGCGTACAAACCTGTGGTCACAATTTAAAATTGGAAAAAAATATTTCAGAGTTTTTACTTAGCCATTCAGTCACCTTACATTTTTTTCTTTATAAAAAATTAAGGCATTTGGATTAAAAACTTACTAGCAAATTTTCTAAAAATAGACCATAAAGCAAAAATAAAGAAATAAAATTTAGATTGTGATCATTCTTAACATATAAATTACATTATGTTTGTGATCGTTCGGATAAAAAATCAATTTTATTCAAATTAACAAGAGGAAAAGAAGAAATTTACAAGAAAAAAAAACACACGGAATGATACTGAGGGACATGAGGATATTAAATAAAGTCTCAGCACCTGACTGTAACTGTGTAAGCACACTGTCTTTCCCAGGAATAAATAATCTTTGCTCCTAAGATATGGATTACCTACCCGTATGGGTTACCATTTTCTTTCTTCGGTTCAAGTATCACCATATCTTTGACCACCCCGCATTGGCTAAACAGGTTACATACGTCTTCCTAAAACACAAAAAGGGAAAAGTTCTTCAAATGCCTAATTTTAATTAATGCATGCCTTGTTATAAAGCGAGATCTTCCATGTATAGCAAAAGTATGAGATAATTACATATAAATGACTTCCTTTCTGAGAACCCCCCCCCCCCCCCCAATTCTACCACTTAAATTTGTATTCCAATTCATTGCCATATTATAAATGATTAAGAGCTAAGGCAATAAAATTATATTTAAATAAATTAATAAATTTTCATTTTTAGCCACAACTTCTCGTACCTTGACAAATTTAACCCTTCAGGTATATAATTTAGGAACCAGATTTCATCAAGAGTTAGCAGGAATTTTCTAGGATCAATCCCAATTTCACTTAGTCATATTGCCAGCACATGCAGTTCATGACTCTCTTGACATCTCTTTAAGAAACAATTTTAAGACATTGATGTTAGACTCTATAATTAATTAAACATGGTTATCCCCTACCTCTTGAATGATTGTTTTAAAAATTAACATGACAGATTTATATAATGTAAGTACTTTTCAATTAGCCCATTTTTGTTGGGTTTTTTTAGTTGTAGAAAAAAATCCTTTGCAAAAGTAGGAAACCAACCTTAACATAATTTTGACTAATATATCTAGATGAGACTAAAAAAGATTATTGCACAAGGACTTTTTGGTGTTGTCTTCTAAAGAAGATTGCTGCTCTTGTTTTAAATTCGTAACTAGGTGTATTGTCATCTTTAGTGCCAAAACAACACACTGCATCAACATTTTCAGGACTGAATGAATTTTAAGAGATTCCTACAAAAAGAATTGTAAAATTTTTTGCAAGTGCTACAGGTCTGGAAAATGGCTAAAAAGTGTCAATTTTTGTAGATGGGTAGGAAATTCATCACTACACTTACAGGGACTGCACTAAAATCTGATTATTTGAAAGCTAAATTTTTTGTAGTGAAATATATTTTTGGCCATATGTAATATGTATACGCTAATTAAAAAAAAAAAATTAACACGAATAACAGAGCAAGTTGTCCTTCAAATTAAAACCAATCACTTGGCCAGCCAACTTGCCCGCCCTGCCTGAACACAAGCTCAGCGGGCCAAAGACGCTGCAGTCACTGTCAATAAGAGAGGCATATACAGTAAGTGGTGCTGACTAAAAGTGACCACTGTGGCATAGAAATATAGGGTGAGAGGGATACAGTGGAAACCTCCCAAATCAAAGTCTGGTATATATGTTTTTATTTCCTCTTTGACTTTGAGTTTTGAGTTAGATTTGATCTCATAATTCAAAGTTAATGAAATTTAATTCTCTTGATTCATGTCAAAGTTTGTACCCCCCCTCCCCCAAACATAAACAGAGATGTCTATGGCCCATGTTCAGAATAATTTTTGCTTGTTTGCAAGGTTAGAGAGAAAGAGGAAGAAGACATAAAAATGCAAATAGCAAAACCAATGACTAAGTAAACGATACTGATTCTTTCAGTAGAATTGGAATCCTCTTATTTTGAAGCTTTTATTCCTTCCCAAAAGATTCAAATTACTAGGGTTCCACTGAACCAGATGGGATTAGGATTGAAAGTACATGCAGAAGAAAAAGAGTAAAAAAAAGAAAAAAACTTGAATCCTGGTAAAACTGCAGATTTGTTGACTTTTTAAATTGACCATGATGATTATGAATACTGAGGTGAGCAAACTTACCTTAGTAGTTTCAGGATGTAAATTCCCAACATAAACAGAAAATAAACTCTCTCTCCACTTCCTGAGTGAATGTGACATCTTTGATTTTTCGTCTCTGTAATAAAAAAAAGTGATTGTTAGTAATAGTTAAGCTGAATACAATTGCTAATTAAAAATGGGGAATGGATTTGGGAAGCAAAATATAATCAGTCCAGGAACTAAGTGATGGAGTGAAACTGAAAGAGGAAACTCATTCATTCAACAGTAAAGCTACCCCTTTACATGGCATGATTATTGAGTTATTAAAATGTATTCATGCTGTCTTATTCAAAAGAAGAGGGGAAGAAGAGATAAGATACTCAATAAAATATGGGTCCAGATCTAGACTTTTCTAGATGTAATCTAAAAGTAACTAAAACTGTAATTTAACTAAAAGTCTAGATCTAGATCTACCTTTTTCAATTTCGCGGGAAGTTCCAGTTCAATGTTCAAAAATCGTTCAAGTAGAAGTAGAAGACTCGTTGCTGCATTCAGTCTCTCGCTGCTGCCTTAAGTATTTGTAATTTGATGCTCCTTGTATGAGTTAGATTAAGATCTAGATCTAGAATAGAATTGGCCTAGATCTAGATTCTCGCTAGAGAGCCAAATGAATGAACTCAATGAAGGGCTATCTGGACGCCTGGGACGGGCCTGTCATTGTGTACTTTCGGTTTTGGGCGTGAGAAAACTTTCATTTTTGCCGGGTTGTACTACTCCGGCGGTCTCGACCTGGCCGGTTTGTCAACAAGCGCACTATCCCTTCTAGGTTTGACGAATTGAAGTAAGAATCTCGGAACCTAATCTTTACACTATTATCAGAAGACCAACTTTTACAACTGTCTGTAAACATTAAATTGAAAACAATTTCTTATGAAGCGTTTAATGTAAAACTGTGTTTGTTCAAAATGACTTCGAGGAAGGCCTATTTTGTTTATAGTTTTCGTTGTTTTTCTTTTCGTTATAAAAATAGTAGGCCTACAGGTAGACTAATAATTAATCTTATCACATGTATACTTACTTTTGCAGAAAATATGCACTTAATTTAGTTATGACTTTCTCAAGACTGAAAAAGTCCGTAAATGCCACAAACGGTCGGAGTTTGTTTTGTTTGTTGTTGTTTCTGTTTTTTTGGCGAACATAATGAATATATATACATATGGCCTACTGGCAAAGATGTAGGCCCTACCCGACCCTGGTCGGGTATTATACTGGACTGTGCCAAACGTTGCATTTCTTTTCTCCATATCCTCACATAATAGCGTATTGAATGTCAAACTTTGAACAGATCAATAAACATCTCATCACAAATTTTCTTTCTTTCAAAATCACCTCTCTGGCTTTTGATGTTCTCCCCCCCCCCC
>BMAT01005520.1:29337-41950 GCA_019649035.1 Elysia marginata | reverse complement strand
TTTTTTTTTTGCATTAAGCTACTGTTTTACTGTCTTTTAAATGCTATGTGTTTTCATGTAGTACTTGTCCTATTTCCTTCTCTTTCTCATAATCCTCAAGAAGCAACATCTCGATCTTCAAGTTCAATAACATGAAATTAACAATGACACGCCGAGTCAAAAACAAACAAAAACAAAAACGCACGTAAAACTTTGGTTCCATCTCAACCTAGACCTAATCTAGACTCTAGATTTATATAACCTTCTAGATCTAGATCTAAACTTACATTAGGCCTATCTAGATAAACTTCTAGAGCTAATTCAAATTTTCGAAAGTGTAGCTCTAATCTAGATTCAACAACGAACTTGGGAAACCGGTAGGGGCATAATAATAGGCCCTATAATTTAATTATAGATTTCTTCTGCTTTCCTATCTTTTTGGATGGGTAAACGTTAAAAACATTTCTTTATCAATTCTTACATTTCCTCATGCGTTTGCGATGTATGTTTGTTCTCAAATTTCTATACTTTTTACATTATCGTTTCCAATTTCCCTCTCCTTACGACGCAACATCTCGACCTTTAATCTCCTAAAAACGGAAGTGAACATGACACGCAGAATGTAAAACGAAGAAAATGCCTGCAAAGCATGATTTAGGCATAGATCGAGACCTAATCTAGACTCTATATTTAAATAGTCTTCTAGGTGAAGCCTAGATCTGAAATCGAGATTATCTAAATTAATTTCTAAAAGTGAGTCAAGTTTTAAACACGCGTAAGTTTTTACGTTCTATTGTTTCGAATTTCAAACATAAGAGCTGTGATAAACGAACGCGAACTTTAAAGCCGTGGGGGGAATTTCCAAGATACGGTACACAAAGAACGTTCAACATATTAAACTGAAATACACGTCATAGAAAACAAGTAGGCCCTACTTTATTGAACGAATGTCAAGCTTTAGCAATGGCTATGTTTCAAATCTATATCTAGGAGTTTGCTACGATTCAGATTTTAAATCTTGAAAAAAAAGCTCTCATAAACCTCAATTGATTATAAAAATACGCCTAGTTTGCGTTGGGGATTAGCTCAAATAGCTGTGCAAATTTTTAGAGCTCTGCATACTGTCTGTGAGGCGTGAATCTCTAATACACACACAGACAGACAGAACGACACTACAAATCACTATATAGATTATGTTGTGGGCTTTCTGAAAGGACTGGAGTAGGATATTATTATCCACGGTCCCTTGAGAGCATAGGGCACCTACATACTTTCTCCACGTATGTCCTGGGTGAGTCAATGAAACTTGTTCCGTGTCTATCTTGATTCATATCTTCCACTTTCCACAGATCTCCTTCAAGTACCCTATGATCTTCCTTTCTGTATCGTTCATTGTGGATTCCACGTGAGAGCAAGAAGTGTATGTCAAGATTTGCTCATTCCATGACATGTCTAAGCCATCTCCATCTTACACAAGCGGCTGTACGCAGTTCTTTTAAATTCTTTGTTGGTAACTATATGCTTCCAGCGAATTCCCAAAATTCTCCAAGAAACCGCTCCTTCGAACACTTGAGTTTACTTTCAGTCCTTCGGTTATCTAAAAGAGATTGGATTATATGGCAAAATCTGAAGCAATGTATACAAAACTTTTAAAACTTGTAAATTAGTATCTAAGATTTTTAAAACTTGATTTTAATATATGAGAAAGATTGGGAAGTTTATAGGGTCAAAGTAAACTAAATTTGAAGAGAACTTGAGCCCTGAGATCATCGCTAATGATGGACTGGGCTTGTAAAAATCTCAATCAATCAATCAATCCTTCGGTTGGTTCAGGTTTCTGAGACGAACAGTAAAACAGTTCGCCCATTAGATTGTACAATTTCAGTTTTGTATTTTCTTTTATCCTGTTTGACGTTTTGTTTGTGAAAAGCGGTGGGAGCCATAACTACTCTAGCTGTTATCTCCCTGTTGTAGCTATCCTATGCAGGCAGGAAGTTTAAAAGATATTCAAAATCTGTGACATTTTCCACACTCCATCCATCAATAGGAAAATCAGTATTTGATTTTGTATGAACTTTCATGACTTTTGACTTGAAGTTAAGCTTTAAATTTATCTTCAGCCCGACTAACCTGGCTGTAGCTCCGGCACAAATTGTTTTTTCCTGCATGTCTTTTTGTGAGTGAGATATTATGGCTATATATCGTCTTCATACCTTTATCCTCAAGACGGCTGAGCGTCTTCCATGCGATTCCACTAGGTTATTGGTTAGTAGCTCTTTTTATTACTCTATTAATAGCAATGAGGAAGGGGAGAAGAGATGTAAAGCAACCTTGCCGGACTACTATACGGTCTATTCGATTAAACAAAATTCAGCACTCAGGGCCAATGCGTACCAATGCCAATGCGTTATTTTTTCCCCACGTAATTTTTACCCTTTAAACGCTCGTCCTCAGCATTAGACCAGTTGTCAGAGCGTTTTGGCGTTAATACATCCGTGAAAAGGATTTTATGCGCAACCCTCAAGCGATTTATGCGCAAGCTCAAGCGATTTCAATCAGGGGAGGAAACTTCGGTTCTCTTTGATTGTCTAAAAATAGCATCAGTCACAACCCTTATAATGCCTCGAAAGCCAATAGCATCCGCGGGCATGATAACCATGATTACATTTTTTGACCTGTGAAATATAGATTCTGACATTTTGATATTTTTTTTTTTTTGTGATGAATAACCTAACCCCGAGAGATCAAGGAAGATGTGAAATAGCGAAGAACTATATAATTTGAATAAAATTTTTGTTTTAATCAGGTAAGTTTCAGGTAAGTTTTGTGAAAATTTCACACATCTAAAAAGAAGACCTTCACAATATGCTTTATATCCTGCCTCACACCTATCATACAACAATCGGTTTGGTATAATAAGAATCGCCATTTTCTACTCAAACAAATATACGAATTATGTCTTTTATCCAGGGTGAATGAGTTGGAAAATGGGAATTCCTTTTCTCTATATTTGAAATTAACAAAAGTTATGATATTTTTTCCGCAAAGCGTTGATAATTTTATTAATTTTTTATGTATTGTAAAAATGTGATCCCTTTGAAAATGAAATTTTTTACATCCGACTCATTCACCCTGAAAACAGCATAAAATTTTATGGAAAATCGAGGACGATCAGTACGGTTCACCTTAAAAAAATTAAAGAAAACTTGACATACAGAGCCTCGGCCCTAACACTTAAAGAAAAGAAAACTTAACACACAATCCTTTAAAGAGAAGAACACGTTACGCCTGAAAAGGCTAGGGCTAGGACTAATCTAGACTCCGATCCCAATTTAGTCCCTAAATTACATTTATAAGGGATAAGGGTAAGAATCGCTTTTTCTGGCCTCTACTCTTCAACCTGTATGGCATGGATGACCCTACAAGGAGCAAGCTCCGGCAGACATGACCATCTAGGTTATCGAGACACGCAATACCTCAAACTGCCGGCAAGGTGACGATCTACAAGAAGTGTGCTGGGCCTAGGCTAACATAATTATTTCAGATCCAGTCACTTTGAACAATATTCCTATGCAACCTCCGTGAAGCACTATTTTGTTGTTCTGAAACCGCCAAATAGTTCTAGACGTTCATTGTGCTTCATGCCACTGAAGTTGTTATTTAGGCTTCTATCTAGTAGAGTCTCGGAAGGAATACCATATTTCTGATTTTAACAGAAGCATGCACCTAGAAATAGCTAGAGATATTTTATTACTAAAACAAAAAAGAGAACAGGTGGAGAATGAGAAAGAGACATTGAGTAAAAATTTGCTTGAGACAATAAGCTTTATAAAGAAACATAGAAACCTACATGGTAGCCTAACTATAGACCTCCTAGAAGTCCCCAAATTAATCATGAAAGGGTCTAACCATAAGTTATGCTGTTTAAGAGGTTAATAATAGTGGCGTAAATCACACTAAATGTACAAGAGATAATGTTAGGTCTACTGTTTAGCTAGCTATGTGTGAATTAAAATTTATAAAATGAATCCAAGATTAATACCACAGCTTATGACAGCTTCGTCTATATATATTTGAGAATATTCTTTAAATTTTTACTCCTCTATTGTACATGTATTTGTTTGTTTCAAAATAGAGTTATACTCTAAAAGGTTTTTTGGTTAGATCAAACGCAGATTTTAAAAAATTCAGTGCTGATAAAATGAAAAAATACTGCATGAAAAGTCTTGTTTTGATTCTAGTGTCATACTACATATTACCAGGCCTGTTGAACTGGCGGCAGATTGTTCTGGAATAAATCGAAATTAACGTTTTTACATGATGCATTTTTCAGATCAAGATAAAGATAACTACACTGTAGGTTAAAGCCATACGCCTCATGTAGATTCAATAGGTTTTTGTGAAATACCGATTATCAACGCGGTTTCTTCAGAACACTCAGAAACTGAAACACCTCTGTGCTTTTTAAAATGAAAGTCGTCAATTTACATTATTTTGGAGAGTGTAAAACTAAAATTGTTTGAAGAGAACTTATCATACTTTACAAATTTCCTAAGCACTCTTTGCAGTGATACCAAACGTAAAACAAAAAAATGTTGATTCTTACAGCCCCAAAACCGCCGTATTTTTTTGTAAACAACAGTAATGTGTAGATTTTTAAACTTTAAACCATAAGTGTTGTATTTAAGACAAACCTTCTGTGTATTATTCTCATCATGAAAATTAAATAGTTGAGTATTTAATTCATTCAAAATAACAGTTTGTTGATTAATTTCCTGTCACCGAAAGGAATGCTAAAGAAGATAATATAATAGGTCAGAATAAAAAGGTTGAAATATTGTAAAGGTATGAAATTAGCAGTGGAGAGAAGTAGGCTTTTTAGTGGAAATGCCCGAAATGTCTGCCCCTAGTATGACCCGAACCTTCGACTTATAGATGCTTCGGCACCCACCGCCTTGCCACTTAGAGAAACATAGCTTAAACCATGTCGCCACTACGCTCCAGAATAAAAAGGACAATTAACAAATCAAAATTGTTTCTAGAAAGATACCTCTCCAAAGCCATTTATTTATGTTTTCCTCTATTGCAACCTCTTGTGGGAAAGACTATAGTAAGCTTGCATAGAACTCTTTGAAGAATGGGTCAACATACATGATTGATTGAAGGGTATTTTTACAAGCCCAATTCCACTTCAAAGGTGCTCTCAGGGCTTGGGTCCCAATGACAATTTACGGGCTGCCACCCAGAGACTAGCGGGGATACCATGACTTAGCCTCAGCCGGTCACATTATACTGACACCGACCCAACCAGTAGGGGCCCGGACTGTGCTCGGCTGTGTTTTGAACCCGCGACCTCTTGGCCACGGAGCGAAGCCACTACCAACTGAGCTATCTAGGCCCCGGTCAACATACATCATCTGGGAATCCAAAGCTAATGTTTCGTTGGTCACAGTAAGTTGTCGAGACATTTGGAATTTAGCAGTTCTTGATAATTGAAATTGCGAGACCAAAATACAAGTACATTTAAAACCAATAGTTCAAATATTTACACGTGATGCACTCTCTCTTAATACGTGTTTTGGTTGTCTGAGCAGCTCCTCATTGTTCCCTCGGTTTACTCAGAAGACCTGTTTTTACTTGAACAGAATTTGATCAAGTTCTCTGATCTTTTATTATCTGTTTCAGCACCTGGCATTGGCGTTGGATTGGTTCTTTCTTTCTCTCTTTCCAAAAAGGTTGCTCAAGAGTTGCCATGCTTTCCTAACATATTCACTGAGGCCCTAATATTGGACATGCCGTTTCCCATTTTTCTCTTTTCGCTGAGGCTGTTAGAAGCTTAGCCTTGGCAGTAGCTTTATTATAGGCTATCTTGTTGCTTCTGATATAGTTTCTTAGGGTATTGCGGCCTGTTTTCGCACATAGTCAATAATAAAGCACATGGTACATTTGGGCAAAAATAAATACTTCCTGGAAATATATTCTTTTCACTACATCGCGGAAAAATGCCCTCATCAGACCAATCCTAAAGAAAGGCAAGAATCCAGATGAATCTAGAGGCTTTCGACCACATCCCTAGCATCCACCAGTGTAGGAAAATTAATATTATATAAGCGTATGGTAAACAGCCGTCTGTACTCGTGACTGGAGAAGATAGGACTCCACACCGAAGACCAATCTGGCTTCAAGACAAACAGCAGAACAGATAGCCAACTTATCAGACTTTGCCAAAACGTCCAAGATGACTATCAAGATGGCTAGCACGCAAAATCTGTATTTCGGCAAGCATGTGATAAAGACTGGAAGAAAGGGCTTGCTCAAAATACAAAGATTGGGCATTCAAGGAATTCTTTATCGCTGGCTATAAACTTTCTCAGCGAGAGACAATGCAAACAAAATTGAACACTGGATTGACATCAGCACAAGTTCTAGAAGGTCTCCTTCAGGGATCCTCCCTTAGTTGCACATTATTTTTTGCGGGACCTAATGATATTGCTTAAGATATGAAGTCACAGAGGGATCTATATGCAGACGATCTAGTTATCTGGCACTCCAACAAATACGCATGCAGAGCGCCATATCTAAACCAAGACCTGGAGAAACTACAACTACAACTTACTACAACCAGTGCCTACTAAAGAATCAAATCACAAGTAGCTAGTCCACAAGATCCACCTCGATAAAATACAGAACAATACACTCCGTTTTATTAGCGGTAGAAAGAAGACAACACCGGTACCAATATATGAAATACATAAAAATGTTAAGCGCCTAGGGCTACGCAGAGAGAAAGCGACACTGAAATTACAAAATAAAATATGCTACAGAATACGTAAGAAACACCCAGGAAGAAAACTAGTTGAAAACTGGAAACATATGAAGAAAACATTAAAGCACCAGTCTATTTTCCATTGGGCAAAAGGCCAGAAAACAAGATGCCTCCTACCAGATCAGTAAGTGCAGATTAAAGAATCTCCGAAATCCCTCCCAATCCAACACCCTCCCTTCTTGAGATTAAAAAAAAGTCTCAATAAGAAAACATAAGAAAAGGTTGAATACATGTAATTAAAGACATTGCCAAAAACACAATCTTCAACTAGCTAGATGACTAGAACCATGTGTACATTGATGGATCAACCGTCAAGGCCATCGTAGATGCAGCCTCTAGAAATTGGATCTCTTTTCTGATAGAAGCATACACGGGATCTGCTCAACCTGCAGTACTACATGCTCCAACTATGAAGCAGGAGTGATGAGCATCTCAGCTGCCCTTAAGTATCTTAACGAAACGTTTGAAAAATAAATAACTCCCGCAAATACTGTGATATTCACAGGCTCGAAATCCGCTGAACAGTCCCTAGAAGAAAACAGTACCATTTAACTAACATGGCTGCTATTCTCCTAGAAGCCAACAAAATGCAGACTATCTTTGCCACTAAACTTTTCTTGCGGCTGATAATACGACGCACAAACTTACTGGCCAATGACAAAGCAGATAGATTCCCAAAACAAGGACCAAATTCAGGACAACCACAAAGACCAACCATACTCCAGACAGCCAGACAAATAATTAAAGAAAATTACGAAGAAGAACGGTTGAGCCTTTGGTAAGGTGGGCGACTGAAAGAGCCATGTAACTACACATAAGTAAGGTAAAAAAAACAAAAAAACAAACCCTGACCTCATCTTCAGACAACTGCAGAGAAAAGAACAATGTACAATATTTCGTCTCTGGATTTCCACCTTAGAATTGAAAATTCACCTTTTGAATGCCCCAAACTACAGGATCTTAGAAAGCAACTTTTCCTTCCCGTCTCTGACATAGACAACATTCTGTACTTCTCATTCAAGCACCTGCAACAAACCGCAACCTACTACAACATGGCATTGGGCCGAGGGGCGAAAGCTGAATTGGAAACAACAATAACAACAACAACGACAACAAGAATCAACAACAACAACAGGTGTGATGGTAACCAAGATAATAATCACAAAAAGATGGTCCATGTGTCTTATCGCTTTATAATGTTTTAAACCTTTTTGTAATAGTTGATGTAATAAAAGACCAGGAAGCAGTGCGCCAACATAGGCTTACACTTCTAGTTGATAGAATGTTGATCAATTTTGTAAGAATATTTTTTCATTAACTTTTTTATCACAATTTTTTTTACTATTTCTAAAGAAAAATTTTAAGCCAAGCAATATATTAAGCACAGATTGCTAACAGTTTCGGTACCTTAAAAGAGATCAATAATGCACTCTCTCTGCGTGGTAATGAGAGCTTGTATGAATCGAAACCGGCTAACGTACTTTCATCACAGATTTCTCGGGCTAGGTTTTAATTTGAAAACGGCAACCGTAATTGACTCGGCGCCGCTTCACTGGCTTGATTGGATTCTCAAATTGTCATTTCCATGTGACCTGAGTGGAGGGCAAATTGCGTAGCGGGCTATTAACTCTTCACACTCAGTTGAGCAGTGTTATGGAACAACTCAGGTAAGGGAACTGTAGCCTACTCTAAGTCTCACGTTGAAACCTAAGATATCGTAACACAGCAGTGTTACAACCAATATGGAGTATCTTGATCTCGTTTGCAAATTGTTTCTTTTTCAAACAAACATTTACAGAATCATATGTATTTCCATAATTATGTCACCTTGGGATTATTTCAGAGTGTGAGTGCATTTTGTCTTGCTTGACGAGGCAAGACGATATGGTGCAATAGGTTCTCTCATGGCGGAAACTGTAAGGCTCACAACGAAACGACGACAACAGCTAACGTGAGAACATACATCCTCTGATGGATGCCAAGAAGAAGGAGAAGAAGAGGAGGAGGAGGAGGAGGAAGAAGAAGAAGAAGAAGAAGAAGAAAAAGAAGAAGAACAAGAAGAACAAGAAGAAGAAGAAGAAGAAGAAGAAACAAGCAGTTACAGTTACATTATATTAAAATGTCATGCTGCGATTGTTTCAGATTCTCAGTATTTTATATTTCATTAGCTTGATGCCTAACTTTAAAATATCTGAACGACAACCATTCTATAAAGTGCTTCTTTCAAAGTTTAATTCGATCTTACGCCCGTACGTAAAGGTCTATAGACCAAAAACAAAATAAAGCCTACCCGTAAAAAAGAGACTCGTGTATTGATTCACAGAAAATCTGAACTTAAGTTCTTAGTTACCTTAACTATTACTTCAGAACTTAAGAACCCTTCAATGTAGCAACACACGGGCATTCATAAAACTATTTAACTCAAGACAGCCTTAAAAAGTTACACCAGCATTGTTAAAATAACGTGACCAAGAGAAAATTGCCATCGCTTTTTGTAGCATTTACTTTAATCATGCCCAGGTTGATGCCCAGTAAATCATACTAGCAAAGATTGATACATTTCAGACAAAAAAGAGGAAACTTCATACGGGTCAACCAGCTGTTACAGACAGAATGGTCACACAATTCTGCCAAACGTTGTTTCTATAGCCCTAGAAAGGAAAAGTGAAAGATTTAATTTGCATTAGTCGACAAAGAATGATTGTGTATGGCGGAAAAAAGAAACTAACAAAATATAGTTGCTAAAAACTATACAATTCAATCTGGACTGAGTGAAAGAGTTTTCCCTACTACTAAACAACATGTAACATCAAAAAGTGAAAACTTTTCTGTAGAGGCTAAAGAGAATTTTAAAAAATCTTGGTGTCAACATTGACAGCAACCTCTCAGTCTAAGTGTGGTTTTTAATCGATTTAATTTGTAAAAACTCTTATTTACAGCTTAGAAAAATTGCCAGGATAAGAAAATTAAAATAACAACAACTATGATGACGTCCCTTGTTTGGTCCAAACTTGATTACTGCAGTCAACTTCTCGCAGGTGTACCATCTAAATCTCTGTCAAGAGTGGAGGTAGTGCAGAAAAACAAAACGAAACAAAAAAAAAAAAAAGAAACAACCACTTTTCATAATTGGTCAACCACCTTTCTGTGCAGTTATTAGTGTTATTTTTTAACCCTCTTATGAAGCGCATAGAGCTCGTGTTCTTCTATGAGTATGTGCACTACAAAATAATGCTCTCTATAATGTCAAGTCACAAAACCTAGTGAATATGGCAATTATTACGCTCCTGAAGTGGCACTGTATGAAATCTGTCATTTTACCTTAAAACCTATAATAACATCTATCTATCTATCTATCTGTCTATCTATCTATCTATCTATCTATCTATCTATCTATCTATCTATTTATCTATCTATTTATCTATCTATCTATCTATCTATCTATCTATCTATCTATCTGTCTGTCTATCTATCAAGCAATCAATCAATCTATCTATTATTATCATTATCACTATTATTATTATTGTTTTTATTAATATAATTATTATTATTATCATAATTATCATTATTATTATTACTATTGTTATTATTATTATTATTATTATTATTATTATTATCATTATTATTTACAAGGAGAGATAAATTCAGTTTTGTTAGGAAGCCCAATGCAGTATGTTGGTTACAGATGTACATAATAGAATTTGTGAAGGCGGGAGAAAAAAGGGGACCATGAAATTTTTTGTTGGTAACGAAGTGTCGTAGAAGATGGTACAGAACGATATGGAGCTTTTCATTAGAACTTGTTATGAATAAAACTGATGTCAAAGTAGGACAAACTCGTTATGAGCATCCCAGTTATATCATTTGATCCTACCTAGTACATTTGTGTAATGACGTCTATTTATTTGGTCAGGAATTGTTAGCCTTATTATAGATTTTGTCCACAAATATGTTTACTTCTTTAAACAAATTGTATAAAAATCTAGGTACTTTGGGCATCGTTCTTTGTCGTTGGAAACTTTAAAAAAATCTAGTTTCAAATTAATATTAACTCAAATCGACACCTTTTGACATTTTTTGCCCAAATCAAATCAATTTTACAGGTCGAAACTTATTTTTCCTTGATAATTTTTGAAAACTCTCTGCTAAAGAACGAGTACTCTTACAGCGGCGAAAAATACTCAAGGTGAGTCTAGTGGAAAGCTAGGCAAAATTGGTTTGTATCGCGCATTCATACATATTAGGAAGCTATCCTTGTTGACAGGTGGAAAAACTTTGGGTTCAATTTTACTTAAAATGCCATTCATAGGTTTTTCAAAAACACCCCTTTAACCTTTGCATTATCACTTAATCATGTCACAAAAAAGAACAATAGTCTATACGACTAGGAGCAACAAGGAATAGGCCTTTGGTTGAGATTTTCCTTTTCCTGTGTAAAGAATTAACAGCGGTAAAAACAACAAAAGATTGCGCCACCTTAAAATTTCTTAATTAGGCCTATGAGAAAAACAACGCATGTTTTCTGTTGTGTATTACTTGAACAAATAAGGATTCCATTAAATAATTGTGTTCTCCATTTCATTTTCCTTTTCTTTGAGATATTTCAAAGGAACATACGTTTGCTTACCATAGTGTAATCGAATGCTTCAAATAAGAAATTTTGGCTGAAATGATCACTCAGTAATTTTTTTATCATAGGGGTTATCTCCCTCTGAAACTGAGTTTACGATGAATGAGGATAACTTAAAGTGAAGGAAGCTAACACATAAAGTAGTCATAACAGAAACTGAGAGCGTCAGGTAATAGGGCATCTAATGCCAGAAGCTTGTCATCTTGCTTTGATGGATCGGCGGTGCCAGAGAACAAGCAATCGATAAGCAGTGTCTACTGGCTTACTCCTATTGATGGATGGACATATTTGGTCTTATTTCAAACAATTATGCGTGCAGCTATTGTATCTGGATAGAATTCCAGCCGTTTGGTGATACTTGTATCATGATACGACTTATAAAAATATACCGTGTATTGAGTTTCCAAATCCATACTCATTCATGTAGGCATATAGGCTCTTAAATAAGTTACTTATATTCATTTTTATGCGTTCTACATTTTAAATTTCTTTATGCATATGTATCTTGTTTCAAAGTGATATGTTTTATTTCATACATTTCCATTTTTTCTGATTTTATTTCTGTTGGAATGTAACAACGGCACCCTTTTATGAATTATTGAAGTTAATTTTGAAGGTATTTATTTGTAATTCACAGCTACGTGCTTTGGAAGTTTTCACTTTGTTATTCCACTGTGAATTTTTGTTTGTGTTTTATAGGTTTTTACAGGCTTCATGTTAATAATTTATGAATCCACGATAGAAAACGGCTCATCTCCTGTTTTCTTTTTATCTTAGCGCTAAAGTAATGGATTTTCAAGTTCAGATTTTAAGACATCAGAATAACTTTATAGTGTGTATACAAAGCACCCTTCTGCTGCAATAGAGAGGTAAGAAAAGTTGTTTCACAGAAATTTAATGTCTTATTGTTGGAGCTGCAGCCTTTCATATCAGTCGCAATAAATAGTGAAGGCAGCCACTGCGCAATTAAATGCTTTGAAGATTTTAAGGTATGAAATATCAGTAGAGAGAAATATGCCGTAAGTGGAAATGCCCGACATATTATATTAGGGGCCGTTCACAAACCATGTGGACAGCGAGGGGGAGAGGGGGGTGTTGCAAAATGTCCACACCCTGTCTATAGAGAGAAGGGGGGGATGAGCAGTTTGTCCATGTGGACAAATGTGAACTATTGTGGA
>BMAT01005520.1:14493-25857 GCA_019649035.1 Elysia marginata | reverse complement strand
ACAAGTATTTAGGTATAACGATTGATGAAAGGTTGTCATGGAAAGAGCTTACTAGCAACGTGATAAAAAAGCTTAACACAAGATTGTACTTTCTACGTAAACTTAATTTCTTCCACGTAGATGCTACGCTTCTTCGACTGTTTTATAAAGCTATTGTTGAAAGCACTTTGACCTTTGCTATCACTTGCTGGGGAGGAAACACCCAAGAGTGCCAGATAAGAAAAATTAATAACATAATCCAAAGAGCAAACAATCTAAGAAAAACCCTGAAACCATTTGATGACTTTGGTTTACTATACTACATTAATATTCAGAAGAAAATTTTGTCAATTCTAAAGGATGACTCACATCCCTTGTTCAAACAAATTAAATTTTCCAAAAGATCAGGTAGACCCATTCTTTTTAAGTGTAGATGTGAACGGTACAAAAATTCTTTTTTACCATCTGCCTTGAAAATGCTCTAGTCCAATATCGTAACGGATAGACATGTAAGTTAACTTCTTCCTTTTTTGTTAATATTCCTTTTATTATTTTTTGTTCTGTTTTATATAGTAGTATTCATGCATATGTGTGTAAGCACAAGTACTGTATTATTTTTTGTATGTATGCGCTTTTGTTTGTTTCACCCACTTATATGTATTGATGCTGTGACCAAAAAGAAGAACATGAAGAGGACAATAAAGTTATATTGAATCTTGAATCTTGAATCTTGAATTTTATTGTAATCATTTTAACCCCGTCTTCTCTTATTTCGTTAGACTTAAAATGTCAAAATAACATCAACTAAAATAGCTACAGCAAAATAATATGTCATGCCAATTTGGACTAGCTTTTTTACATTATTATCATTGCGTCACTTCAAAAACTTTTTTTCTAAAAAGTTCAAGTACAGAATAAAAGAAAAGTAACATTAAAAAAATATCATTATGAGCAATTAACTGGAATTTTACTCCTAAGAAAATTATTTATCTGTCAGTTCTACTCAAAGCTATTCACAGCTTTTGTCGTCTATTCCCAATACTAAGTAACCAGCCAATAGACTCAGGCGTTTCAAACAGGATTTCTTCTCCAAGATCGTAGCGCCATCTACAATCCTCTTATCGAGTTCGGCTTACCGGAAGTCCAGTTTCCTAAACCGGAAAGGGAAGTCGTATATCTTAAGTGGATAAATCTCCAGTGGAGAGAGATGGCGGATTAAAAGATCGATATGGGCTATCTCATGGTGAAACTTTGTTGGATGGGTCGTTAGAAACTTTATCTTCGTATTGGTGGGTTCGAATCCAACCAGTTCAAGATCCTCTAACAGTGTCAACTTTGAAAACTCTGCAAGGCTAAGGGCGTAATTTGGATCATTGTTTTAATCAATTTATGAAAGACTATGTGATAGTTTTTCTATAACTTGTTAGGCGGAAGCATGATCAAATTCATGGTTTCTTCTTCGTACTCTTTTACCTAAACATTAAACAGGCCGATTTATTTCTCTTGTTGGTCATTGTGGTATTTTTTCAATTTTTAATCTCATCACTATTTCCTGATTCAGATCTTCTTATCGCCCACACTTGACCAATCAGAGACCTCGGTTTAGGCGCCAAACTAAGCAAACGACCTGTCATCAAGCTGGTTGTTTATCCTGGCCGGCGAGCTGTCATAATGATTTTTATCGCTTCTCTTTACTAAGAGTTTTGTCCCCTTGTCGAGATCTAGATCTTGTTGCATTTCCTACAAAGCAGGGCTTATTCTCTAAGTCTCCTAAGCTTCAGGGCTAATTTTTTAAAGTATTGCTTTACCTCTTATTCTTTTTTCTAAAGTATGAAACTGTGTAAAGTTTAATTACGTCGGTTTTACCAACGCGAAACGGTGCGTTTTACTTTGAGACACACAAGACATTTGAAACAGAGGATAATTTGTAATTTTTTTTTAATTTCAGCAAAAAAAACATTTTATAAAATGGGGAATTAGACCTAACTCTAGTATAGAATCATGCCGCATTGTAACAGTCTTGTCTATTTTTAATTTACCATTAACAATATTTTTTAACGTTTGTTTCCATTGTATCAATATGTTGTGCGGTAGTATACGCTTCTTTCTCCATAATTTATGTTCTCGGGATGTGACCGGCTGAGGCTAAGTCATGGTACCCCCGCTAGTCTCTGGGTGGCAGCCCGTACATTGTCATTGGGACCCAAGCCCTGGGAACACCTTTGAAGTGGAATTGGGCTTGTAAAAATATCCTTCAATTCAATTCTCGGGATAGAAATAACGTATAAAAAGTATAGAAATTGCAGGACGGTTTCTAAATTACGAGAGCATAGAGGCCGCAATTTTCAATTGGGGCTGTGCACATTACAAAAATATTGCGTTTCCTTATCAAATAGGCAGACGCTCCAGGAGGTTTGAGTATAATCTTTTGTGCTATGGATCCATGGGACCCTAATTCTTTTTTTTTTTTTTAGCCACACTGATCTATGGCACAAAAGAGTTTTAGTTTAACTTCCGGAAGCGTCCACCATTTTGATAGCGACTAGTTATGATCGTAATGCGCACAGTCTTAATAATTGTATGATGTTGTTGTTTTTTTTTTTCGTTTGTTTGTTTTTTGATCTTTTTTTGTTTTGTTACGTAGGCGTTTTTTGTAATGTGATCTATCCTCAGTAGAGCTATATTGATTTATAGCAAAATATGCTCATATGATAACTTCCGGGAGCGTCCGCCATTTTGATAGCAAAACAGAGTACTTTCGCAAAGCCCACAACCTCCGTTGAAAATTACGGTCTTTAAGAACCGGGAATTTTAACGTACTATTAATCGTATTTTTTTTTTTTACGCACACATTAAAACTTTAACCAATCACAGTATTGAGAAGCATCACGCCTCCTCTATTGTAAAAATCAGATTTTGTATAAATAATTGATAAACTTCACGCAGCACATTTTTTTCGGGTCATCTGAATTGACGATTCGCGAGCTGAGAGTCACTAACTTCTCACTTCTTTTTTTAGTTCTTTTTTTATTTATGATAGAACTCTGCAGCTCTTTGGTAGAATCGCTCGAGTAAGACACTTGTGTTTTTTATTTTGTGAGGATTCTGTCTCTACCTTTTACCGAATATCAATCGACGCGTGTTCGAATCCTCCAACGTTAAAAAATTAGTTTTGTCCTCGAGTATCGTCTTCATGGGTCCAATTTCTTAACCCTTAGGGAAGGAAATCTAGATAAAGAACTTGCTAGACATGTTATTTTATTAGCAAACGAAACCTTTATTATCCTAAAACTTTGACATTTTGCCATAATGTTTATTTTATAAAGAGAGAGAGAGAGAGAGAGAGAGAAAGAGAGAGAGAGAGAGAGAGAGAGAGAGAGAAATAAAGAGAGGGGGAATGCTCCTAAGAATTGATTTCTTTAAAGAAAAATTACATCTAAAAACTATCACAAATCGCACATAGCTATTTTCTATAAAGATAGGAAACAAAAAAACTTGAATGATTTCACAATACAAAAAAGTACCAGATAATGAATATAAAAACACTCCCTCAAACAATATAATTAACATAGAATAAATAAAGTTATTAAAACTTTTTTTCCATTTTTTCGTGACTGTTATTTTAGTAAAGGTTAAAAAAATAAACAAAGATTTCAGTCTTATGTTTATGCTTGTGTCTGTTGTAAAGCTGCAACATTGGTTAAAGTTAAGTTATGCGCAATCATCTGCACTCAAAACATTACAATTATATGTAATCATGTTTTTAATATTTCATATTGTGCGTATGTGTATTATTAGAACGAGGTGTATGTAATTTAACAAAACAATTATCGCGATGTATAAACACAATGTTCGATAAAACAGATTGTTAGCCGGTCGATATGGAAATGAAATGTCAGTGTATCGTGCCACTTCGATATTATATCGAGAATCTAGATAATCATGCTGTAACGAAAACGCATTGACATTTTTATCAATTAGACGCAACGACCTCATATCTACGCCTTTGTTTGTGTTTGTGTATCTGTCTCCGTATAACTTTGCCGTCACGAAAGTTTAGATGACGTTCGATAATTAAAGTCAGTGTGTGCTTGTTTGGTGTCACAGTCGATAACACATCGTGATTAGAATCAGTAGCTTCAGGGGTTCAAATCTTTATTTTTTTTTATCAAGATGAGACTATAGATATTTTCCAAGGTGCTTTAGCAAATATTCGTCGAAGACTTTGTCAATTTTGGTCAATAGGTGCGCTGTTAAACGAGTCATTCTATCGGATTAAAAAAAAATATAAAATAGTTTCGTATGTGATCTGTGAAATACCTTCGGGCAATTGTATATCAGATAAAAGCTTTTTTGTAACATTAATGCCTAATCTTCTCTTCGGTACACGGATTCTGTAGCTTTAATAAGAACAACTTATCATTGTGTTTCTCAAACAACCTAAATTAAGTGTACCCCTTTGGGAAATTTAAAAAAAATTGTAATCTAGTCTTTTATGGGTATTTCATTTTAAAGTTATTAGCGTATTCTAGTTTTTATTGCAGTGTTTGCCATTGAATATTTTAATCATTAAGGGCAGCCTACTCCATTGAGCTAGGTGAAGAAGTTTGCCTATTGCCTCATAAAGAGCATAAACTGTGACCTTTCACTAAACACCGCGAGTTCACGAAGGCAGGGTTCGTACCCTATAGCTTCTCATGTTGAAACCAAGACTCTACTACTCGACCACAAAGACTCTAGTTAGTCGTCATTTAAAGTTTAGACTGGCACCTCCATTGCAATGTTCAGCCACGCACTTAAAAGTGACAGATGACCTTGACCCCGAGACCTTATCAATGGTTATGGGATGCCTAAGAAGCTTGCGTATTGAAAATGAAAATGTCAGCCTCGGTAATTACAATTTAAAAATATTAATTTTGAAAAAGGATTGCGATTAAAGTTATAAGGGAAAAAGATAGGTAAACTGTGTGGCGGAGGTTATGGTAGTTTTAACATCTCCTAAGTTGCTTTACAGTACACTATAGAGTGTTTTTATGGGGATGAGGGGGGATTAAGAGTGATCCCACAGTTTTAATCTGCTTGTCACGAGTGTTTACAGTGCCAGGCCATGTCATAACATTTGTACATCTGATTGTGACCGTGACAATGTTTGCCGATCTAGCCAATAGTCATGGATGTTACGCTCATTCTAGTCGTGTCGTAGATTAGAGCTAGGTAGATTTTGTCATGTTGACAGCATAACTCCTTATCTGGAAAACTTCCTAGTTTCGAGGAGTTAAATAAACAAAGACTGGATTTCGTCATATTGGTAACATAATGATCTATCCGGAATACCAGTGGACACGTAGTTATATCTACATGTATATTGCGTCAATAGAATTACAGTATAATAGCTGCTCAAATCGTTATTGCAATTTGGCTGAAAAGCCAATGACCCCATTATGTGAAAATCGAAGTTAAAAATATAGAGTAAGTATTGCCAAATACATGTATTTACTCTTCTTGTTATTTTTTCATTTCGTTTCACAGGAGTGGGACATCACAGTAAGATTAATTTCTTCATAATAAAGCTATGTCCTCGGATTTGTTTTGATAAAATTGGCGCTTAAGACAAAAAATACATTAAGGGGTCCAGGTAAACTCCATTTCTTGTTAAATAAACGACACCAAATCGAAACCTTCTGGTGAGATACAAAAAAGTTGAAGCGATTTGCATTCCAATTGTTGTACTTCAGTCGTGTAAATACCTTGTTGAGGAAACAAAGGTGACAATGCATCTATGTACTAGTTTTCTGTCTTACGATCGTTTCAGGAACTTCTCCAAATTTCGACATTTTAAGTTCTTTTGTCTTCCAATTGCCTTTTCTATGTGCTATTCCTTCTCACCTCTTAAGTCCTGTCTAGTAGGGCTATCTTTACAAGTCCACTTTCTTTAGTTATTTTTTCAACATTCATGATTGTTTTTGTCTCGAGGTTAAGAGAATCAACTCATTCGCTAAACCTTTGGTATGTACTCAACTCCTTAGCCATACAAATTCTTTAAAGACCAAAATTAAAATTGTCGAATAAGATTGATCAAAAAACAGTAATGCTATCCTCCCATCTCAATTGCATTCACCTAAAACAAAAGATTGTTTCTCTCACCCTGCATCCTGAGCGAATTGCGGTCAAAGTGTCAGAAGAAAAAAAAAGGAGACCATGGATCCAAAAACGTGTGCTTAATACATATAGAACTTCCCTTCATTCTATCCTGGCCAAAACCAGATATCATGCGATAATCTTAAAAAAGCCCATCAGGAGGCTCAGAGTTTGGTAACTGGCTTGGCTAGGCCAATGATCCCTCATATACTGGCCTCGACAATCAAAATGCGGTATCTCCCATATAGTTTATACTGCCGATACTGCACTTCCATTATCACAGCCAGTCATAATAAGTCATATGTTAAAAAAAAACACGACCATTATAGGCGAGAAGGGGTTTTTCTACCAGTGCTTAGGTCAATGCACCATTTCTAACAATCCCTGCTTCTCTAAGAGTTCAGAAGCTCCATCGTAGTTAATGGCGTGTCATGGAAAATTTGTGAAGCATCATGGTAATTAATTTTCATTTTTTCTGTAACTTTCAAATAATTACTGAGGCGAGGGTTTGAGTCATTTGTAAAGGCCTGCTTTATTATCAAATTGTTTAGGAGTTTTCTTTGTTTCATAATGTCATTAACTCTACCCTCGACTCACGAGATCCCTATAGACAAAACAAAACAAAAAAAAAAGAAAAAAGAAACACTGATAGATAAAAGTTCAAGCCAACAATGACATCCTAGCCACCCCTCATTGACACTCACCTTTAATACAACACGATCGTGCTGATGTGATCCAGATTATCAGTTCGATCAGAGATCGGAGATTCCTACACTCGTGCCTCATTAACCTCCTTACGTTTTACCCAGGCCACTTCCACTAAAGCCAGATAGGCATCAGTGTAACTCTCTTATCGCTATACATTTAACACCCGGAATGCCAACTGCTAGATCGCCCTTCTCTTAAATAAACTATGATAGTTTGGGGGTTAATCTACGTTCGTAATCTATTAAGTTAGTTTTAGAGAAGCTCCAGGGTTCGTTGTGAGATGATGGCGTGCAAAGTGAAGTTTTCTACAATCTCTCTTAACATGTGTGTCTGAATTTCTCTCCATGTCTCTTAAAATTCTGGTTTCTCTCTTTCTTTCTCTCTCTCTCTCTCTCTCTCTCTCTCTCTCTCTCACTCTCTCTCTCTCTCTAGATCGTTGTTTTTCTGATCTCTACTTCTCTCTTTCACAGTGTTTGCCCGTCTTTCTCTCATGTTTCTTCATCGCCCTATATCTGCAACTATTTCTTTTTCTAACTACATAGGTGTCTATGTACATCAAATTGGATGTACCTTACCATACCTAACCTCAACATAATATTTTTTTTTTGCAATCTTTTCTACCTCTTGAATTAATTTTTCTATTTGTTAATTTCTCTCCACCTCTCATCTATCCTAGATTAATCACTTATCTGTCCCACAAAAACAAGTTACAACAAATTTCGTGACATTTGTTCGATTTCTCACTCCGACTTCATTTTACCATAGAAATAAAACCTAACTTTTAGACCCTGAAAAACAATCTCACGCGCTGCAATGTTTGTGCTTAGGCCGGAACGCGGCGGAAATTACCGAAGTAAACAATGTCGCGCTACGGCGGCGAAATCTCGCTCGGGTTTATCTCGGCCGCCATCTTGTCGCCAGGACAAAGTGTACATAACTAGGACAAGCCGTTGATAACTTCCGGCTAAACACGTCTGGTCGTCTGGGAAAATCATTGATGGGGGTGGAGAAGGTTCTATAACCGCTTGGTTTAGGACTAGGGATAGGTTGACCTGGCGAAATGTTTAATTTTGGGAATGATTGAAAGATTTAGGGTATGAAAGTAACGGTAAGTTGTTGAACGCTTAAGTTAAAGTGGCCTAAAAATGTTTGCCTTTGGTTTGATTTGAACATTTGACTTGTAGTGGATGCCTCCGCTATAATTATATTCATTTTGGTAACTTGGTCGTCAATGTTATATTGAGGTGCTTAAATTCATGCACTTCTCATAGACATTTATTGCTTTATATCGTGAAGGTTTATAATTTGATTGTGACGAACTTGCGTGACCGCTAGGCACTGTGAAGTTCGATGTCTACATCTAGGAGATAATTATGATTGAGCTCAGAAAAAAGGTCGAGGAAGGAGATATAATGAGGTGGCTACAAAATGATGCTAAATATAACACGGTTCTCTGTAGCTTACCTAAAAAATCGAAGGAAAAATACAACATGATTATTTAAAACATTTTTTCTGCACACTTCAAAATAATAATATCAAATAAGGTAATACTTTACCTCATCTTTAGGATGCAAAATAACAGTTAACTCATGCTTAAAAACAATATCGTAAGCCTTTTCTCACATTCAGAAATAAGTTTTCACATTAAACATTTAAACATGAAACTATATAATACTTATGTATTGTGTTTGTGGGGCAGCGTGGTTCATGGGTTTGCGCGTCGAACTCGTCATCAGGTGGTTGCTGGTTCGATCCCCAGCACGACTCGTCTTGTTCTTGCCATAGGAAAGCAACTTCTCAACAGTTTTCTCCGCTCACCTGTCAGTGAAATAGGTACTTGGCTAAAGGCAGTGCTTGAAATTTGTTGAGTGTTAGGATTTGGGCTCCTAATAGGTAGCCATATTGTAATGTTCTGAGATATAAGTTGAAATTTCCATGTGTAATTGGCCTACTGGGGGAAATATGAAAAGTCTTGAAACTGCCTTCGGTAATATCAGTCTATAACTAATATACATTAGTATAAAAGAACAATCAAATGAGTTGATGAAAACTAGATGCAGCTCTATAAATTAGGATCTTTGGTAAGATTATACACATAAGAAGATGTAACAGCTGCACAATCTTTCTCTAATCCTTTTCTTTCTAGTAGTTTATCATTAAGCGATGAAGCATATCATAATACAAGACAAATCTTTATTGTATTTAAAGCCCCTGTAGATATTTATAGCCATTATGATAGTCTGTGTCATATTGCCCTCTCTGCATGTCATAGTGTTAAGTGTACTTGGGACAAACATTAGTGATTCGTCTACAGTCTCTGTTTTTATCCGTCAAATATCCTTATTAAACATTAAAACGGAGCATTAGTTTTGCCCCAATTCACCTTGTATCCCTAGGATTTCCATTCAAACTTGATGTGTGTACGAGCATTGTAAGGGATACTTGTGTGATAAAGCCAAGGAGAGGTTATTGGTGAGGAGGTAGGGAGGACTGGAAAGGGGATATCATATAGAGTCGGCATTTTAACATCATAGGAAAAAGTTCCGGTCACCGCAAAGCCCAGAAAATACCCCATCACGACAAGAGACTTTTCATTATTAACTGGTCTGCCTTCACAGAAACCTCAAACCCAAAAAGCGCCAGTACTTTCTGTATCCAGTATGTCTCATAAGGCACACAACGCTGGTGTAACGGAAAATAGCGTAAGTCTAGATAGCCTGGCTTGACCCTACATAATACGTTGATCCGGTCCGTAGAGACCCGTGCAGACAACGGACGTGACGCAACGGCCATCACGACTCAACAAAGGGAGTTAATCCCTTTATCAAACGACCGGGGGAGACAAGCGTTGTTAGCAGTAATCCCCTGTTAATCCCACCTGTTTGATAAGGATGTAATGAAAGTGGCAGACGCCCGGAGATGAAGCAGACGAGAACTACATACTACATGTATTAGTTACAGTTGCAGGGACACAAATTATAGACAGAGCGCGGACGATATTTCGGACACAGCTCCAAACTAGCCATTCAGCAATAGTGTTAGTCCTCGGAAAAAAAAATCATATTGACACTACAACCTGCTATTTGGATAAAAGAGACAAGAGATAAAAACTGCATTCGTATTAAAAAAAACCAAGATGGTGATGAATTTTTATATTTAAAGGCTTGCAGTTCATCTTATCGATAACAAATAAAAAAAAATGTTAGTATGTTGAACACTTCTACATGCATATGCTTTGTACTTAAAATTATGGTCATACAGGTAAAAAGGTTGTTTGTTTTTTTCGTGATCGGAACTCTCGAAAACTATATGTAAATTTACTTGCGCATCGTGATTTGGTTGTGTATTCTCTGCGATGTAACGACGTTAAGGTGGGCAAATTCCTAAATGGAAAGCATTGAAGCAAGATCCGTAGCTTACTTATCTATTGGTCCGTCTGGAGGTTAGCAAGGTTGAAGCTCAAGGGAGACAATTTACTTGCGCATCGTGATTTGGTTGTGTATTCTCTGCGATGTAACGACGTTAAAAATTCCTAAATGGAAAGCATTGAAGCAAGATACGTAGCTTACTTATCCATTGGTCCGTCTGGAGGTTAGCAAGGTTGAAGCTCAAGGGAGACAATTTACTTGCGCACCAATTCGCTGCATTATGCTCGGATTTGCGAAAAAAAAGGGCAAAGACATATACCAAATATACATAGATCTTTATACATTTGTGAACTTTCATTTTCACTTTTATATAGTTTTAGGTGGTTATTGGACATATAAACCCTGTAATTTTATTAATAAGAGAATATTTTTTATTAAACTAGTCTATATAAATGGCTCAACATGAATCACAAAAATACCAATGAACCGTTCAATCGTCTGAAGAAATTTACTTTTCTTTTTCATTTTATTCAACATCAACGGTGGGACAGGGTCTTGAGATTAATGAATTAATGTACCTTTCGTGGTAGAGTATAATTCTAGAAAATACTTATGAATCAATAAAAACAATAAAGTAGACAAGTTAATTGGTCTTCTCTGCATGTATATAAAAGCTTTTACAAAGGTAAAGTAATCTAGTAAAATTTAAATTACAGACAGGACAATGTGTGCTATCATTATCATCGCGATTATAATTGCTATCGAGTGTGTATGAGCTGGAGATGAACGGAACTTATGCTTTTCATGAGACTGTGATGAATTAATGGTCCTGGAACTACAGAGTTTTATAGCGAAGAGAGTATTTCTTAGTGATAACACAGTAATAAAACTTCTTATTAAAGCCTTTATTACCATCAATGTTTTTAAGTTACCTTACATTTATAAATTATACTATAAAAGATTTAAGGAACAAAAAAAAGCAAAAGAAATTGGTGTTAAAAACATACCCGTTGTAGTGGCTCGAAAATGTTGTCCCAAATCACAAACGACAGGAGTTGGGTACCATTTCTTTACATTTCTTAACAACACAGGTGATTTTGACCTAAAGGATAAATAATGAAAAGTCATTTGAGCTTATTCTTCTCCTTCTTCTTTTTCTTCCTCTTCTTCT
>BMAT01005507.1:43690-59165 GCA_019649035.1 Elysia marginata | reverse complement strand
CTCTCTCTGTCTGTCTGTCTGTCTCTGTCTCTGTCTCACAGTGTATATATCTCATTGCAACGGAGCTAAAATCCAAATTTCCAGTATCTTCTTCTCCAAAAATTTACAAAGACATATTTAAAAAAATCAAATGGGATCAGTTAAAAGTCCTTTTCGACATTTAAAATCTGAATCGGCGTCAATAATTTTTTAGGCCTCTAATTCTAGCCACTGTAAAAGCTAGATTGTGCGTTCAAAAGGCAAAATTTTCTCGCAGTGTAATTTAGAAGGCTGCGCTGGTAAAACAAATAAGATTTACGAACTCTTTTTATGCACATTTTCTTTGGATTTCATGTCCTAGGCATCGAAATTAGTGTTTGTTTGCCAAAGTTTTCATGTTTTAAATTCAACAAATTTGAGCGTAAAAGCTTGCATTCTCCTAGGCAGAATTCTGGAAAAAAAAAACACGACAAAGGGAATTTTAGGTGACCTTTAGGTACATATAAAAATGAAGCTATATCTAGATTAAGATTATTATTTACAGTAACCTAATTTGATCTAGACATAGATTTGCGACTTCATATAGACTTCGGTCTCGGCATTTCCAAGCTACCAACATTCTAACAAAATTTGTAAAACAACCTAATTATTATATTTAATTTGGCCTCTTAGCTTGAGTTTTGAAAATAGCTGTAGCTCTATGTAGGTAGCCTCCTTAGAAATAAACCCTTAATGGTAGCTTCATAGTTTATTTTCACCATTATTTTCTCTAGACAGAGTAAATGGGCTATTTTTCATTATAATAAATTCGTAACACAATAAAAGCAAACATTGTAATTAGAGCTATCTTCAAATATGCTTCTCTTTCTTTCAAATGGTTGCATTGCAAATAAATAAAGAGCCAAAAAAGTATATACACATTAGACAACAAATATGGCCGTATGGCTTCACGACACGACTACAATGGCACGCCATTTGGCTAACTGACCCTTTATAGTGTCTTTAACAGCTTCCCATAATTCTCTCAATAATCTTCTTTTCATCGAACAAGAGTGATAGTCAACAAACAGTCTTTATTTCATTGCACTTGCAGCGTCCAAACTAAAAGTGAAGTACATAATTTAATTTTTTTTAAAATGTTCTTCTGGTTAAGGTAATTATTACCGCGTCTAGATCTAGAACCCACTTAGATTTGAATGAAGAAACAATTAGATTCTAGGTGTGATCTCACTCATTCTCAACGTGCAACCCACAGAAGGGGAATTAATTTATTAAGACAGTGCCAGTGGAGATCTAGATAGATCTAGGCTACTTGTATGAATTTGTGATCAAGGTCCCACACATTTCTTCCAGAGAGTTACAATAGCGCACAGTTGTGTGATTTAAAATAGTTCTAAGGTATACTTTAATTTTTCAAAGAAATCTTATTTTCCCTGTAAAATATTTTGCTCTGCATTAAAAGCAACAACATGACCGAGGATGGGAATGAATTGAAGGCAGCACCTTTTTGTACCTATCAAGATTTTGAAAGTGGAAAATGTGTCCATTGTACTGTCCCTTTAACTGATTGATTAACAAATTTTTATTTGTGTTGTTTTTAACTGTAAGGTCTACTCATGTTCAAAAAGAATTTAGAATTATAAGGCCTTCATGAGACAAAACTATTATTGAAGCCTTTCTTATAGATTAGACTATAAAATAGCAAGTTGCCTTGCAAAGATATAAAGAGCAAAGAAGTCTTCATTTGAGAGCACAATATTTTTTTAAAATCTTAACTTGCAGTCCAGTTAGAATATTTTGAACCTTACAAGTGGGAATGAAATTTGGTAAAGTTTTACTTTATCAAAGTTGCCTAGGTGGGTGTTAGAATGCAGTTTGGCACCAATACCCAAAATTTAACTTTGAATTATAAATTTATAATTGAATTATCAGTGTACATTTCAAAAGTCCAGGGTTGCCATTTTCAGGACTTGAAATAGACCGCGGCAATTTGCCGTGGTGCCCTTGCAATTTGCCGTAATGCCCTCGAAATCAGAGGGTCAACCGTGGCAATTTTTGACGTGTCCTTGTTTTGTTGAAAATATAATATATCTGTAATTACATAACTTCGGGTGACCAACGAAATCGGTGCCGACCATCAATTCAGTCGAAGTAGGTACAATAAACCTTTATAATGCGGTCTTCCGTTGAAACAGGGTTCGGATTTCGCGCTGTGTCTTGTGCCCTCATCATCAGTTCTGACCTTGAACGATCGTCCCTCGGTTAGACCCGCGGTGAGCGAAGTTTCACGAATGCAGTAAGAGTTGTTATAGATAGCGGTAACGCATAGATCTAAAGCCTACTGTCTTGAGTGTCTTCTATGTGTTCCCACACAAGCGTTTTTATCGATCGATGCAAAGAGTCGCGGACGCATAGTGATGGTGGGTAGGGGGAATGTATGCAAAAATGATAGGTCTACAAGCGAGCAGTAATGAATGAAAGTCTGTTACCAGCTGGACGGGGAATTTCTTGGAAATGGCAAGGGCCGTAACGCATCTCGAAGTTTTGCACGTTTTGTTTTACACAAAGTTTTCTACGTTTTGTTTTACATAAACTGATAAAGTTTTCTACATTTTGTGCTGCACGTACCAAGAGCCACTTTACCGCGAAAGCAAACGAAGGGATCTGGGTCAAAGCACCGAAAAATGGCGAGAAATTTGATGCATTTTTTATTAAATGCTAAAATTTGATACAATGTAGATCTACGTGTACTTCACACGAGTACGTTATTAAGTCTTTCCAGCCTAATGCGCCCGTATGCGCCCTAAGGGGAAATAACCACAAAATAACTAAAAGTAATCTCTAGCAGAAAGGTAATTGCCCTGTGGTAATTGATCCAAGGGAAATAGCACACGAAAAACTAAGTTACTCCAAAAAATCATGAGTTGTGTACCTTTGACCATAATATTTTTTAAAGAAATTTTTTTAAAGATATTTTTTACAGATTTATCTCCCTTGCTTTAGCTTGGATTGGGTTAATGAAATCAAATAACTAACTATATCAATATTTGGGCTACTAACGGAGATCCGCTTATATATACAAGAGCTCTAGATCTAGTCATATTATACTGCTGTGAGTGTGAGTGTTGGAGGGGTGAGAGGGAGATAAATAGATAGAGAAAGAGAGAAAAAGAGAGAGAGAGAAACATTTGAATTCATGATAAATGTAGGCCTACGTAGTTTTAGGCTTTGACAATATCACTCACTCTACTATAACAATAAATTGAATATATTACTGAGTTAATAAACTATTCAGGTCGTCTTTATCATCGCCTGCCAGAATCATATACTTCTCCTGCATCCAAAAAGTATCGGTAGCTTAACTTCCGCTATTTTGAGAGACGAAACACTATATGACGTAGCATACAATATATCAATAGCAGGGCTTGAACACCTCATATTTTATCATCATCCTCATCATCATCATCATCATCAACATGAGTGGCAAAATCGTCAGAGTAATAACTTCCACCATCATCATTATCATCACCAATGGAAACCTCAGCATCAACATCAGCAGCCACACAAACAAACAAGAAAAAGACAAAAATTGCCACTGGCAGTATAAAATTGTGGAAATTGTGGAATCTGGAGTGGCTAAGGTGGACCACATTTGAAAACATTTTCGTCAAGAGTCTTCTGTTCCACATGCAGAGAACAGTCACAAGAACAGTCACTGTCACTGTGTCAGCAAAGCAGCAGTATTTGGGGATCAGTGTATTATAAAGAGATGAATAAAAGTTCAGAAAGATACTTCAGTGGCACATGTGAAGTCAGAGGCATGAACGAAAAATGTCTAGTTGAGAGGAGTTTGCATTATAAACAGCCTTTAAGAAAATGGATCAGGCAGAGGTGGAAAGATTAAAGAGTGTTACTATTTTTAGTCTTTTGTTTAATGTGATTTAACTTGGATTTACTTTTCTTAATTCTATTTAGGACTAAATAAACAAAGACCCTCTCTATATTTTTGTAGAGAGCAAGGAACAAATGGTGTTGTTATTTACTAAATTGTTACTAATTTTAATTTACAAAATGATCACCTATAACTTTTGCCTTGGTGCCCAAGCAAATTGCCTCGGTGCCCTCTGATTTTCAGGCCTCACTGAGGCAATTTTTGCTTGCCCTTCTGAACACCTAATTCAAGCCCTGCATTTTTCAGTATAAATTTTGTAAACAATTGAACAATGATAAATGATTCTCCCTATGACATCTAATCTTGTATATTTTTTTAAATATTGCCACGATTTTCAGTTATTTTCAGAGAATTTTAGTGGCATCTCTAAAAAAAAACAAATAAAATCAGTAATCTGGAGTGAGTGTGGTTTTAATTTTTTAGTTTAACAAACATTTGAATTGTTAGAGGCTAATTACAGAGCTGCCAACCAGTACTGGTTTTAGTATTTTACTTTAGGTACCATTAAAAAAATACTGGAGTAGTGGTGTCAAACCAAAAATACCGAAATAAGCTATGGCTGGCAGAAAATATGATCACTAAAACCAAAATTGTGGGAAGTTATAAAGCCTATGAGGCAGAGTCATGATTTGCTAAATATGTTTTAAAAAAAAAGGCATTAATGTCTTAAGGATGAGGTCAAAACTTAAACCTAGGCACTGAAAATTTGAGTCTACTCTAACATGGACTTAGTACGATCTGGATGCTATTAAATCCCTGGGTAATGAAATGCTTTTCAGAATACTAGAATGATGTTTTCATAATACTGAAACATGTTGATCAGAGGTTGGCAGCTCTTTAGTTATCTAATTGAAGGAGCTTAAAATTCTCAAAATGCATTTAACCTGTCAAGCCTGAGCTTCTAATACTTTTTTTTTTTTTTATTGCTTGGCCTCCTGACCCAAATTCAAATATAGCTATAGATAGTTAAAGCCTAGCAGCGATGTATAAGATAGTTAAAGCCTAGCAGCGATGTATACTGGGATCTCGACAAGAGGAATGACACAGCCCCTATTAAGAGAAACATCGACATTGGCTTGACAATGACAGGGCTTGTTAATATCATGCTTGTCAGAGAAAATTGACTGAAAGTGTAGAACTGATGTAAAACAGTCAAATTCAAAATAATAGTATTTAGAAGTTGTCTTTTACATAATAATTATATTTTTTAATGTTTTACTCCACAGTGCACTTGAATATATTGACAATGACTCCCAATCGGTTCTGATGCCGTTGAAGGGTTAAAAAAGCTATGTTTTTTTTTATCATTATAAAATTTTTCATTTGCCTTGTGTTAAATCAACAAATTCATATTTTTTTAAAAATTTGAAATCTTAGTAATAACTTAAAAGTATAATTATATATATGCCTTCCAATGTTAAAAAAAAAATTGCAACATTTGTCTTATCGGGCTGCTGGCAAAAATAGTAATGCTAGTAAAAAGTAGTATTGTCATGTTATTGTAGTAAATTTTTATACCATTTCTATCCTAACAGGTGATCTAACATCAAGGAATGAATTAGAGACTTGGAAATTTTAGAAAGCAAAGTCAGCTGAAATCTTTCCTTTGCCTGTAAAGCTCTTTTTACAGTATCTTTAAACAAAAGTTCAACATTTGGGTGATGCAATCATGAGCTTTCTGGATTCTGTCAACTGGAAGAGCATCTCTTTTCAGGAGTTAGACTCCTTACTCCGATTACAGGGAGATGTTGACAAAGTTGTTGTTGATGAAGACCAGTATTATTCCAGAACACCTCTCTGCAATGCTTGCAAGAATAACAGGGAAGACCTTGTGACAATCCTATTGCATCATGGAGCAGCCATTGAAAAGCGTTCCCCATTCTATGGAAAACAGCCGCTCCATTTTGCATGTGATCATAGCTGTGGCAACCTTGGAATGGTTAGGAAGATTTTGGATGCAAAGGCAAATGTAGATGCTCAGGTAAGCTGATATGAAATTGGAAAGTTGGAAATAGGTCAATTGAAATTTCCCAATTCTGAAAATAATAAATTTTCTGCATGTTTTCTCTATTTCCTATTGTTATTCTCAGCTATTTTCAATTTTGCAGAGATAAAAATAAAATCTAAGATTTTCTACATAATTTCAATTGACCTTGATTTATATAAATTAGTGATAAGTTAAAAGTTTTACATCAAAGTTCATGGCTTTTTAGTTTTTTGCAAGTGCTCACTGAGTTTAAAAGTCCGCTGAGCGCTGTGACCTCATGACCCCCAAGACCACAGACCCCACACTGCTCAGTGCTAAACTGGGTTATGCGTTAAAATCATTTTGTAATCATTGTAATCAAATGTTTTTTTATATGAATTTAACCATGCATCGTTTAGCTCTGAAAAACAGTTTAAGGCTTAGAATCAACTAGCATGAGCAGTATGATATTTTCAAATAGCTCAGCTTATCAGAAGTTTTGATAACATCCTTTACATACTGAATAAAGAAGGTCGACCGGTTGACTGAGAATTAATTTTAAAAAAATTTCTTTCATAAGAGGTAAATGGACTACAATATTTATCTAATCACACTAAAAATTGAAAGAGATCATATGACATGCAAAGATATAATCTTTATTTTTCATGCCCTTGTGTAATTTTTTTTTTTCGCATTTGATGTGCCCTGTTATTAGTGTTAAATGGATTGAAAATGAAGTGGTTTAATATTTTGTTCTGCTAGGATATGGATGGTAATACAGCCCTTCATCTTGCTTGTAATGAAAGCAATGTACCTGTTGCAGAACTACTGTTAGAACGTAACGCAAATGTCAACTTAATCAACATTGATGGAGAAACTCCATTAGTGTGGGCATGCCGTGCCCGCAGTCACCGACTAGTAGAAGCACTGCTGAAAGCAAAATCGGACCCCAATGTGGGGGATGGTCTGCCTCTTGAAATTGCTGTGGACACAGGATCAGTGGAAACTCTAAGACTGTTGATTGCATCCGGTGCAGATATCCAGCGACGAGCATACTTGGCACAGGCTAGTGAGTGTAATCAGCTGGATATGATGAAGGTAAGGATGTTTAGACTTTAGCTTGTTGATGTGTGCAGGAATGCTGATTTGCAAATGACCCTCCATATTTGAAGACTAAGCAAGGGATATAATGCTGATTAGTTTTTAGATAACTTATTTGATGTTGAAAAGATTATCAGTTGATTTTAAACCAAACATAAGACCATTGATTTCAGAACATCAAAATTAATGTGCCCAGTTGAATCAAGACCATGTTTTCACAGTTAATTCCACAAGCAGGCCAGATGTTTACGCATAATAAGAAAATCGTCCAGATAATGTGAATGTACCTCCCTTGTGACCCCAGGATGCACTAAATTTGATAATCTGACAATATCGTAGGAAAGCACAGATTTAAGTCATTTTTTTCTATGAGAGCTCTTTTAAATAAAATATATAAACAAATCAATAACGTAGTAAGGCTATTCTTAAATTAGAATTTTTATATTTCATTTATTTTGGACTTTGGGACGGACAGATAATGTTATACATATTCAAGCCTAATACAATGTTATATATCACTAGTTTGACTTGTGACTTGGGCTGATTCATGATAATTGAATTTTTTAAAATTAATTACAAACCCTGTCTTGATTGGTTTTTTTCAGTGACTGTATACAGTCGACTCCACTTAAGTCGACGCTGCATAAGTCGATTTTCAATCAAGTCGATCTTTTTCCTTGGCCCCTCCCCCTTCAGATAACAAAAATATAAGCACTAGCACATAAGTCGATTTTCATATAAGTCGATCTTAGAAAAGCTCATGCTGCAATAAATATGACGATATTCCTTAGCTCTGGTCCTTCTAAACCACACTAAAGCTGGACAGATTGAGTCTACACCAGACCCATCGCCGTATAAAGATCCAAGAGAACCTTAGGAGACAATAACCTGACCCGAGTCGCCGTTTAAAGATTTCCGAGAACCTTAAGAGACGTTAAACAACCCTGAAAGCAGGAGACAATAAACCCATAAAACCACACTATTACATCAGTCTTTGTAATCGACAGTGCTGAAAGGTTTACAGGTGTGGCTATGCGTAACCCACAAGACTAGGATGATTAAGTAAACAAAGTGTCTAGACAACAAGTCTCTTTCTGTCTGACTAGTCAAAGCTTCCTCCCTCCCACCCCTCTCTCACCATGAACAAGCTAGGCTTGACATGCCAGGATTAGTGGCCCAGCGTTCGCCGCACTGCTGGAGCCATCTGGCCTGTGTAGGTGGGTGTGATTCTGGAGGAATGTGCGATCTCTATCACTATCGCACTGCAGTAATGTTAATGGCAATATGACTGGTCTCATGTATTATGGGGCACACACTCTGTGTTCCAGATGCGTTATGATTGGGATTCTCCCCAATATGATACTGAAGTGAAACTGAAAGAATGAGAGGTTAGTGCGAGAGTAATCATGCTAGATCCTATCACAGAGATTAGTCATTGTAATGTTGAGAGAGCTAGATCTAAAGAATATCATATCGCCACTTGACTGAAAACAGCAGGCACAGAAACATCTCGTCAGAATTAAATTCTCTTGAGCTGCACTACAGTGTCGATTTTATCTACCATTTAGCCTACTAAGACAATAGGAGACCTACAACTCCAAGTAGAGCTTCATGAGTTTAAACTTTAATCATGGCAGGCAGGAAATTAACAACCCTGACACTTATGCGAAATATTGAACTAATCGACAAATTACCGTACCGTAATTCTTTTGTAATTTATAATATATGTTTTTACTGTTAATTACGTTGTTCCTTTAAAAATTTTAAATTACGTATTTTAATGGATATTTTTTTATTAAAATGAGTGAAAAATATGAAAAAATAAATGAACAACGTCAACAACAACAAAATAAACAGCACATACTCAGAGAAAATTATACGGATGAAGGCTTTATGCTCAAATTTTTATTCAAGGGAGATAACCCAGCTATTACTTAACTCACTTTTTCACTTAAGTCGATCTTAGTAGTTGTGTCCCCTGGAAATCGACTTAAGCAGTGTTAACTGTAGTTTTACTTTCATAAGAGGATAAAAAAAAGGGATGCACATATATTTTGTTTGTAGTTAGGCTTCTATATTAAGAAAAAAAGTTATATTTATCAGTGGAGGCCATTTAACTCAAACTCCTGATAACTCGAATTTATAGATAATTCAAATCTGTTTCAGGATCCAAACTAGTATTTTTTCTTTGACAACCAGTCTTTAACCCAAAGTCCTGATATTTCAGACTGAATTGGCTGTTCCCCACCACTTTGACTTAAGCAGACTGGACTGTACCTATTTTTACATAGGGACAAGTGTATACTTTTTCTCATTATCTGCTTGAGGTTCTCACTATCTGATAAATCAAAGTCAAAAGCTATGAAGTTCCAGTTCTTATCAGAATTATGTCTTTTAAATCATATAAAATTTTTCTTTTCTTTACCAAACTTGATTGACAACTGTTTTAGGTTTGGCTTTCATCAGTGATTAATCATGACCTAAGTTAAGATTTTTTTTAATATATCCAATTAAAAATACACACTGCTGAAGTGCATTTTTTTAAACTAAGCATCAATTATAAATTTCTTCTTTTTTTTTTTTTTTACAATGATCAATTTAGGTTCTAAACAACTGTGGTGCAGACTTAAACAAGACAAATAGCCTGGGCAAGACACCACTTCAAGCAGCTTGCAGTTCAGAGCAAACTAGTACCGAGGCAGTGCGACTGCTCCTCTCCTGGGGAGCCAATGTAAATGTGTGCAGCAGTACCCACATGTCAGCCATGCACTATGCCTGCGATAGACTATACCTGGACAAGGTGCGGCTACTCTTGGCCTATGGGGCAGATCCTGGCTTGAAGTGGGCGCATCAGATGACTCCCATAGAGCAAGCCTGGATAGGCTTTCTTCTAGGAAGGCATGAGTCACAAGACATAGATTGCTCAATAGTTCAGATTATGAAGCTGTTGTTGGCAGCAGGAGCAAGACTGAGACCAGGCTTTAGGCACCTTCGCTCTGCTATTGTCCTTACACCTGGGCTTGGGCCTCAGGCCATTCAAGAATTGCTAGACTTGCTGGGATGCCAAACCTCCGGTCCATCAAAGCTTCAAGACTTGTGTCGTATTTGTATTCGAAATGCTACGAATCCTAACATCGATGTTAATGTGACGACCATGCCTTTACCAAAGCCAATAGTGTCATACCTGCAATTTAATGATATATTTCATTAAAGTTTAGAGCTCAATTTATAGGATGTATGTTTGTAAGACTTTCCTCTGAAGAAAGGTTATTGATTTTTTTGTCATTAAGCTGAAAAACACTGCTCCTTTAAAAAAAAGTGGATTCTTTTTTTTATTTGTATAAAGATTTTTAAATGTCAAGCTCATCTGCTTTTTTCTCTTTGACAGTTTTTTTTTTCAAGTAATATGTTTAGCATTTCTCTGAAATAAGGCGGCTTGTATCATGCTCAAAGTGCAAAAATTGTTCTTTGTTAGGGCTTAGATTTTACAGTTGCCAAGTCTTCAATTGCTTTTAAAGTACACAAAGGGCGAATTCAATTCTAGTAGCTTAAATCGAGACCTGTAAATATTCTACCAGTATAAGGTACATATGTTACCTTTAAATTTGGTTTTCTGTACTTATTTGTGTACTTTCTCCTCTTTCAGAGCAAGTAGAATGGTTAAGATGACTACATAATATAGGGCATTACGAAAGAGAACAACTGTGGCCACAAAATCCTGATGTCACCCAAAAACTATAGGGGTATAGAAACGGCTTTCTCGTGACGACACAGGACTTTCTGCATGGCTTAGGAAGGCCAAATAAGATGGTCGTTGGCATTATGTTAAAAACCATTTTTTTCTCCAGTATTTTATGGGGTATTAGTCATGCGATAATAGTTTTAAGATTACATCAATTATCTCGGGAAAGAATGGGAGAAGTGCGAAGAGTTTGAGAAATGTCTAATTTTTACGTCTTGGAGGTGTTAGTCTTTCATATGCAATTTTAAAAAATTTGCTTTTTCTATGGTGTTGTGACAGTATTATGTAATTATATGTTGGAAATTATAACAAAATTGGTGTTCTACATACAATGTGAGATAAGTTTGGGATACATCACACTTCACTTTTTATGTCTTGGAGGAGATTGTCTTTCAAATGTGTTTTTAAAATTTTTGCTTTCTCTTTTGTGTTGTTGTAGTTATGCAATTATGTATGTATTTAAGAAAATGGTGTTCTGCATACAATATGCGTTATGAGTTTGGGAGACAATGTCTCTTTCTGTCTTAGAGGAGTGTCTTTCAAATGCATTTTTAAATGTTTGCTTTCTCTATTTTGTTGCGGCTGCAATTTGTAATTATGTACAGGACATTATAGCAAAACTTTTGTCTTGAAATAAGTTAAAATTCCTTTGAATAATGTAGAAAAAAAAAACAGGCACCCAAGGGGTGGTTTTCTAGAGATCTTTTGCATCATTTGTGAATGGGTATGTATGCAGTTTTGATTCAAAATCTGGTATGGTGTATCTGAAAAAACAAGAATTTTTCGTACTGTAATGTTGGTTTATATATATCTAATTTTAGATAAAGATTTCTATTAGAAAGTTGGAGCGTTATCAAATAATGAGTTAAGTATGTAAATTGTAAAATATACAAGGGCATTACCAGTTGAGAGATTTTGAATTTTTTTTTTTACTCAAATCTTATTTTCGTTAGAGAATATTACTATACCCATATTCAATTTAATCATTAACGCATTAAACTCATGTTGAATTTGTAGAAAGGCTCTACAGTGTACATATTTATCAGTCTTCAGCATTTTTTTATGCAGCTGATCACATTTTTTACAATATTCAACTTAACAAAAATCACAAACCTTTGGCTTTTATACAGTATTGTGAGCATCAAGTTCAAACCAGTTAATATACTTAGCCAAGCTTGGTGGTTTATAGGAAATTTTTCTTTCATTTTTTAAAAATTAATTTGTTTCATGGGTCTTTGCAAAAAAGCCTAAATTTTAAAGATGTCTGAGAGTGGAGCTAATGTAAAAAAAGGGTTGATGCAGCTCAGTGCAATAGGAGTGTACTTTTATTAGTTGTTATGTAAAATTTATTTCTTAATTGTCCTAACATTATAATTTCATGAATTTTTTTTTCCAACCTCTAATAATGGAACGAGCAGTGTACCTGTGACCAATAAATTCTTATACATAGTGATTATAAATATTTTTTAATTTTCTGTGTCTTTGTCATTTTCAAAAGATAAAATTAAGATATTTTGTTTTGTTTTGTTTGGTTACGAACCAATTATGATATTATATAATAATCCTTAGGTTAAGAATATTGGGTTCATTCTTATATCGGTATACTCTTGTCTTCTCTTGAAATGTTAATTTTTCAAGAAGAAAGTAGAACAAGAAAAGATTTCAGGGAGAGAGTGTGAGAGAAAGAGAAAGTCTGATAGGTACCAGTATAATAACTACATGTATTTGTAAAAAAATGAAACAAAATCCTAAGGATTAATTATTTGCTGTTTTATTCTAGTCAGTGAAATGGTGATCTCCCGCACTGAAAGGAGAGGGAAAAAAAGATTGTGTTTTCAGCTGATCTCAATGAAGAATTAGTTTTGAAAATGGTGATAGTGTTTCTTCCATGCTTTATTAAAGATTTTTATTATGATATCTGTCAAGTCCACTAGATATCTTTCTTGCTGAATATTGTCACTCTCAAGTAGATTTAGTCGAATCCACTCAAAGTAAAAAATTTTAACAGTAAACTTTTCAAGGTTACTCTGTTTGGTTGTCCCATTTTGTATTTTGTTATTTTTTGTAACATTTAAACTTAAAGTCAATTTTGCCACAAGTCTATAAATTATAGGTGTTTTTTTCTAGATTCCCTTGAAGCATAATTTATACAAATTATTTTCCTTTTATCTTAGTGCCTCTCTCATTGCTTTGCCATACTTGTGGTAATTTTATAATGCAGCCTTTATTAATACATGTTATTTGAAATACATGTACATTGGATATGTATAAAAGTTTAAATTGTCTTTCATGTGTGAAAAATCCTATCTAGAATAAAAAAAAGTCTTTTGCACCTAGTGCTTGTATCTGTAGCAAATGTTGTGTGATTGTCATGGTGGCAGGTACATTGTAAATTTGTATGGTTTGATGACCAATAAAATTCCTTTGTAAGTGAAATATTTAGACAGTCTTTAAAGAAATTTTGATTTTAATCTTAAATTAAAATATATCAACCCTCTTCCCCCTTCTCTCTAACTCTCTCTCTCAGTTTTTTATGTCATGAGATACAGTGCTCGACTTGTATTAAGGAGCTTTTGTATACATTGTAGTCAAGTCCTACCTTTGTTTGTTGCGACACAGTGTTTCTTGCGCTTCTTGTTGCTTGATAAAGTAGTAACCTAATGGACAGCAAGAAACACTGTGTTGCAACAAAAGGTAGAACAAATATGATATCCTTTAAGACACTGTCACTTCCTTACTGCAGTGGAATCCACTTAGTCAACACCTTTAAGGGAAACTCTTGCTTAAAGTCAACTGTGTTAGGCAGTACCATTTTGTATTTCCTTATATTTTTGTTACGGTTCAAGACAACTCTTGCTTAAAGTCAACACATGTTTTTCGGTTCCAAGGCGTTGACTTTATCAGGATTCCACTGTAGTTAATTAATCTATCTCTGTCTGCGTCTTTCTGACTGCGTCTTTCTGTTAGCGTCGTGTCTTTGTTCTTATCTCTTCCTACAGTCTTTTTTTTGCTTTTCGTCTCCAGTATACTTTTTATTTTTATGTTTGTAATACAGCTTACCTGCTGAAAACTATAACCCCATTTAGCTTTTCCTTGTATATTTGTGATGCAGGCCTAGAGAGTTTTTTTTTTAAGTCAAGCTTAAAGGTCACTCAGTGAGATCTTTTTGATCCTTAGTTGTTGACTTTTCACAGAGTTACTCGTACATACATGGGCATGTGGTAGATTTTATTATTTGGTGTTAGTGATAATGGTCTATTGACCTTGAGCTTCACTATACTCTATTCTTTCAGTTATTTGTCTCCACTCCCCGAACTCTGCAGTGTAGTGTAACTTATTTTTTCAAACAACAGAATACATTAATTTGTTCTATTAGTATACAACACAGTAAGAAGGGAAGGCACTCAAACAGTCTTAGAATAGAATAGAATAGAATAAATCTTTATTGATCCCATTATGAGAAATTGGTTGTACATAGGTAAGAAAATTTTTTTCTATGACAGGTTATTTCCTACACTTTTATTGAAAATTTATAAAAACATTGATGCAGCTTGTGTCCAAATTTCTGTGGTTTATTGTATGGTACATTAAATTTGGCAAAATTCATGGACCAACAGGATTTGATAAACAACCAAAAGAAAAAAAGAAATCAAAATATTAACGAATGAAAATGAATGTTTGCTTTTTCTCTGACTTGGATTCTGGGGAAGAAGGAAGGAAATAAATTAGTTCACAATAATTTCAATGTAACTGCAGCTATTTCTATTTTTTGTTCATGTTATGGACAGCACTGCAAAATCCTCATGCCAAACATGACAGCAAAAGGTGAGGTGGTCCCATTGAAACACCAGGCTGCGCCACCACTTTAAGTTGATCTATTTATATTTTATAAGACAAATTACATTTTGAAATACTATCACACATGCAACACACTTTTCTGAAAGTCAAAACTGTAAAGACATCCTTTTTGTTCATCTCAGCCATAAATATAAGATATTAGCGTCTCCTTCTGATAACGTGTACATGTATAATTTTATATTGTTTTCATCACACGTATGCTATGCACATGAATCAATTTAATTAACTAAGCGTAAAATGAAAATAAAGTAAAAACAATCACAAGCTTACTGTCACACTCACAAAAATGAATTGCTAGTTTAAATCTTAACTACATGTACCGAATTCCCGAGGTGGAATGAAGACAACTGCTTTGGTGTAAGGTGTAAGTATGAAACCCAGGATTCCCATCTAAATATGTGCATGTATACCGCTATGTTCTCTCCTAATTTGACTAAATGATGTCTTTTGGTCACTGCTAATATTTTTTTTAGTAGAAACAAGTACGACGACCTTAATACATTTTTTCGTAAACTGCAGTGTTTTAATTACATGTAGCAACATTTTTTAAATTTTCTTTTTTATGATGTTTAGGCGTCATGGATAGGCTGTTTACAAAGCATGTACCTCAGCATTCAAATGATTCCAAAAAGAAGGAAAAAAAACTTACCTGCAGGGTGCAGGGCATTTTTTGTGGGCTTGTGTCACAAAGTTTAAACACAGTTTTCACATTCAGGGCAGACTTCACATACGGAAGACTCTTTAAGAATTTGTGATTCGTAGAACTGAGTTACTTGGTTGCCTGGTTAATTTGACATAAGAAAATCACAAACTTAATTTAAGCCGTAAAGGATTAATTACATTGTATCTGTAATTCACGATATCATATTTCACAAAG
>BMAT01005504.1:548318-564012 GCA_019649035.1 Elysia marginata | reverse complement strand
CGGGGATGGGAATAAAGACAGCCTATGCTGTTACATTGTTTTGCTTCTTGTTTCTATTGTAATTTGTATGTTGACTTAATAAACAAATAAAACCAGTCAAAAAAACCCTTGTTTGTCGGTTTGGTAATTTTTAACAAATTTTCTTATAAGGCACTAGGCAGAACTTCGTTTTTCAGAAAAACTCCGTTTCCCGATTTTTACAACATTAATGAAAGTATTTAGCTTTGAGTTTGACAATGACAGATATGAAAAAACATGAATTGAAAAGCACGTTAATTTTGTCTTATTGGACTCAGAAGAAGCTTATTTTCGGAAATGTACCATCCTTTTCGTTCCAAAACACGCACTGCCGGTGCTGAGCATTGATCTAATACCCCTTTTTTAGGTGGACGTTTCCTTCCGATTTCTCATATATTTAGATCTAACCCATTGAGACACCCTCGCACCTTCTTTCAATAATTTGACAATTCAGAACAAAACTAAAACTTCTGCGCTGCCCACATAGCAAATTTTGGGGCAATTGAACAGTTATTTCATAGATTTTGAGAGTAAAACATCGCGCCCAACGCTTGTCTTTCCGACAATATACGACGATCGGCGCGGACCGAAACTGCGAAAGACACACATCGTTGGTGTGTTGTGTGTCAATCTCGGCCTTTGCATAGTTTCAGCACAGGCTAGTACCTTCATTTCTGCGAGAAAAGTGGAGAAGTGAGGATTCCGGATTGACTTCGAAAGAAGTGTGTTTTGAACGATATCAATGTGTCTTTCTGACGGCGTTTGATGTCGACATTCTTTGTTGATCTAAGAATAGGCGCGGGATGTAGGTGGGATTTGCGTTTTTTTTCCCACTTTGCACAGTAATAACCCGCTATTGGCCAAATTTGGGCTTATTTTGAAAGGTGTGAACAAAGAAAATTTATTTATTTGTACCATAAGCACTAGGGATCAGTTATAAATTGAGAATAGAGCAATCAATACCGAACATCGCATTATCCGAAGGACTGGATGCCGAACGATGTTTACTGGAAATATTCATCTTTGACTTGCATGTAGGTCGACGTTTAATCGGAAAGACCCGTTCGGCGAACACCACTCGTCGGAAAGACTTGATGTAAACATTGTCAGCTGATGCGTCTTAACGATCTAACCGGCCGAATTTTATTGTAGGAACTATCATATTTTAGGCCAACATATTTATGAACTGTTATAACATTTTAAAAAGTTTAATTTTAGGCGTAGTAACCACTTTCTAATTATATTGAAAATGCGTAAAAATGTTTTACATTTTACAGTTCCATAACCACTGCAGTATCTCAATGCGTTAATAGACTAGATGTCTTCAGAGTTCATAATAAGCTCAAAAACTACTGGAAGTGGAAAGAGTATGAACCACATAAATTTAAAGATGCTTAATTGCTCTGGGGTATACATCCCATTTTCTGTCAGCAAGAAGATTTATATATATTGCCAAGTAAGAGTTTGGGGGAGGGGGGGGGGGCTATAAATTTCTTGCGTCCAGGGCGAGTGAGCTGGAGGTAGGAACCGAAATTCCTCTTTTGAGAAAACATCGAAATATCTAATTTTCTTCTTTTTTTATTTTAAACCAACAAAAGTTTTAATATTTCCACAAAATGTCAATAAGTTTATGAAAATTCTCAGGTTTGAAAGCTAATGAAGTCTTGTACACAACAGCAACACCTTTGAAGGTTATATTAGGAACATCTGACTCATTTACCATGGACACAAGACATCTCTACTTATGATTAATAATAACTAAAGAAGAGCATCTTGAGGCAGGTTTATCAATCAATTGATTGATAGTTCAAAGGGTTTTAAACAGACAAAAAGGTATGCATAAATCATATTCATACATGGCACACTGAAAACAGTGGATCCTTATAAAAATTCCAAATTTTCTTTCTTTACCTGTGCTGCAAGTGATGCTAGAGAAATAAAAATTAGATCTAGCTGTATTAAGTAGAAAAAGAAACCAGAAGCAAACAGCTAACCTGGTGTGGTGTGAGTTTTACCTGTTGCATCTGACGAGTCAATAGAGCACCTCAACACTGATGTCGAGTCTAAGCTCGACGACCCTCAAAAATATTATCTTATTGTGTACATCATTAATTTGAAGCACTTTATTTTAGGCTAACCCTTTACCTATGTAATAAACTGAAGTCTCATTTCTTTATTTTCAAATTGAATAATTTTGCTTTGCAATATTTTTTGGAACTTTTTGGGGCATGTATTGTTTATTTTGTGGTGAAATGTACACAAGTCGTTTGCCATTTGCACAATTTTCTCCTTATTGAAAGCCTTATTGCTATTTTTTATTATCATATTCATGAATTTTTTTTCTCTCAAGGCCTTTACAAACCTCCATATACAATATGAATGAATTTCAGGCAGTATATATCAAACCTGAGATCACTTCAGGTACACTTATGTAAAAATCAGGAGGTCTGTAGCTTAAACTAATATCATTTTTGTAATCCTGAAGTCATCCCCTTTCCTATGATGTATAATAAGACATGATTCACCTTGTTTGAAATTTTAGTAATTTTGGGATATGTGATTGACCATTTTTGTAGAACCTGCCTATAGCTTCTGCTGTTTTGAACTGAACATAGCATTCTAAGGAATTTGATGGAAACCCCATCCCTTCATGTTCTTTGTTACAGATCACAGTTTTATAAATCTGTGTAATTGTGAAACACCCATTTGACTGTTTTCATATAAAATAATTGCATCAAGGCATTCAATAACCTTTCATACACTGTTTTAAACATAAATTTAACAAGGCACACCATTTTTTTAGGAGGATGAAAAAAAAAAGCTGCTTTTTAAATTTTATTGACGCAACAAAGTGACAAAATGAATTTTTGACATTGCACCAAGGGAGACAAAAAAAACACCACACTGTATCCAAAAATATAATATAATATCTGATATGGCTCAATTTCACGTTCAAACAGGTTTGATAGCATTTCGTGGTACACAGCGAATCGTATGTAAAAGAAAACCTCATCTTTACTAAGGGGCTGTACAGATTTCATCTGCATGAGTCCAACCAGCCCCGTTATTGCAGGCTCAAAAAGCATCACATGCTTGGCTTACAAGGTCAACAGGAATTCCAAATTAATCAAGTTAATGTGTACTAGTAAATGATTAATAGACAAGAAAAAGGAAGTATATGACAAAATAATGGGTTTTAGTTTTTAAGCATTATCATATGTAACTGTAAGATGTAAATCTTCCGGAAGAGATTAAGGCATGACAGTAAAATTTTAATGGTTTCATTAGGATCTAGATGAGAAAACTTTTCAGCATTTGCTGGAACCGGAATTGCACTTTATTGCTAAACATATGTGATAATAAGACAAGTCGGTTTTTAAACGTGCATCATGACAAAAATGAGTAGCTTTTTAGCAGTAGATTGATAAGCTGTTTTTAATAGCACATAAATACAAAAATTGAATTTTAATAAAATTTTCTATAAACCGAATGCATCTAGTAAACCCAAACAAATTTATACTAATTCTAGTGGGGGAAGATTGCTAAGTTCCGCATAGTAAACCCCAACAAATTTATAAATACTAATTCTAGTGGGGGAAGATTGCTAAGTTGCGTTTTGTTTTGTTTTTTTGTCGATGTAAACATAAGACACAGAAGTTAATTTTTCTTCTTGCACTTAAAATTGTTATTTAATGCTATAGAAAACAGGCAAATATTATCTGGATAACGGTAGCTGTAATCATATTGTGCCATGCGTTTTTTTTTAAATGCATGTTATTTTGTTCTTTGTTTTTTTTTAAGCCCGTGACAATGTCTCCATCTTGCCAGTCTTGGGAAGCCATGCTTCTAAAAGGAGAATAGGCCTGTTACAATGGAAGATCGCTGATATAATGTAGATCAGATTTCAGGCAGAACTTGAATATATAGCAAGATTTAGAATTAGTCTACAATAAATCATAAGAGAACTCTAAATTTGAAAATAAAATAAGCACAGCTGAAAATTTAAATAACAGATCAATGATTATCAGGATCTCACAAGAATAGAACATGTGCACAGACTGACAAAGATAGATCTATGGCTAAAGTGAAACTAGAAAGGTTGTGACTTCTTCTTCACCAAGCCCATATGACAATGTTGCTATTGTTAGAACTTAGAATTAGATCTAGCTTTTCATTAGTCCGGGGTCCACCTATCCTAAACGCTTGATTTTGTTTAGGTGGACCCCGGAGTCCACCTATCCACTTTCATACTGTATTACTCGTACTCAAAGACGTAGTCATGGTGTCCACTCCAGGGTAGAATGCAATGGTTCTGACCTATACCCTACTATTGTGCAAAATTATGCATCAAAAGTTCTCTAGATGGTCTCCTAAAAGGAACATGGTTACGTTACCCCAATATTACTGTTTTTATGGGCCTGTAGACTAGATCTAGATCTATTGACTGAGGCTTCTGGTCTTTTTACTTTTAGACGCGGATAGGGAGACCAGGATTTCAGTGTTATATTCAGTGGTTTGAAAAACCAAAGTTTCACAAGGCTATGGAGATGATAATTACAGTGGACCATACCTAAACCAATGCTTTTTTCATTTGTTATTTTCTGAAGCTCATAATACCTGACAGTCTTTACTCTTAGAACTCAAAATATTTGATACTTTTACAACCTTGCTATCTTTGAGTTGCGCAAGTGCTCCCAACCAACTAGATTTATTCTAAAATCCTGATCTAGTGCTTTTAATTATTTGCCAGCCTAAAAAAATTATAAATAGAATCTCCATTTAGTGGTAGCCCCTTAAATCAATGCCCCCAATTTCATGATAAAGTATTGGGGTGGGAACAAATAAAAAATCACCCCTAAACCAAAAATGGCTGAACCTAAAAAAATCTGAAATTTTGTTTGGTTGTCTTGTTCTTCTTTTCCATAAAACATTTGATTTATAAACTATGACTAAACTGAAACAAAATTGTTTAGTGCCTTATTGCGGTAGGGCTAAATTATTATTTTAAAATTAACACTGTCACTAGAACTATGTTTGTGAAAACTTGCATCTCACTTTTTTATGTTAACACAAACATCAGGTGTGCAAGTCCTCTCTTTCTCTCTCACTTGGTCTGTGAAGCCAGGCAAGCATTGTTGCGTTGCAGGATAATTACACTGTAGGCATATTGTCTAGAAATTTTGCTAGGTTGGCTTACAGTTATGAACTGTCACATTCACAGTCTAGACCTATCTTGTATAAAAAGGGAAGTAAGAGGCAATTGCAAGTCAAAACTAGGCTTTGAAAATTGAAGCTCAGAGCCACTATATTGACTTACCGCACTGTAATTTCCTCACACTAAAGGTAATATGTCTTGCATTATGTCCAAATGACTCATAAGTGGGAAGGCCTAGTTTTGAGATATAGGCTTTCAAAGTTAAGTGGGTGGTCATAAGTCAATTTTTTTTCTTTCAGATATTGGAAGTAAAACCATTTCTAAACAGTTTTCAACAACTTATTCATTTTGATATTCATGTTTTATGTGTTTAATTTTAACTGGTATGGTTGCTTAGGCCTCTACACATGTATCTATAGCTGTCTAAACTTTGAATGCAATTTTCTCCCCTTTCTGAAATTTTATAAGTTCTAACCCTGTCGACTTCAAATGGTTATAACTTGATACAAAAGAGCTTTTCTTTTTGTTTTACTTGAAAGTAGAGAAAATAAGCTTTACTGTGATACCAATATATCTGACTACCTTCCAATTTCGACTTAAGACTCATTTGGACTGGTTGCAAGACATATAGTGGCTGTGATTTCACTTATGAGCTTAGGCTTTCTCCCTGATCCTATCGTCCATTGTTTTTAAGCAAGTTGTAGAGTTTTTATTATCAAAGAAATTTCTATTTCTCAGGCATAGATCAAGCAAAGCCTTCAGAAACATTTTCTTCCCATCATGCCAAGCTATTTGGACTCCATAACCACCTCATTACAGATCCTTGGAACAATGATTCTGTCTACTTTTGCGACAGGCACTGGAATGTAGGAAGAGTCAGGATTGGAAAAGTGAGAGCAATATTTTATTAAAGATAGCTTGCAAAAGCATTCTAATGCTTTTCAGTTTTAGTTATATTTTTTTACTCAAACTCAGAATCATTGACCTCAAAGGACTTTGTGCTTCATAGGCTAGGTATATTTCACTTTATGTATTGAGACCTAAAATTGGAAGTGATTTCAGCTGAGCTGTATTTTTTTTTCCTTTTGACTCTAAAACATTTTTTGCCCAGAATTTTAAGATTTGGATTATCATCATTACCCAAGGCTACAGAAATAAATCTCTGATGTGCCCTATAATAAAAGAAAACATTCTTTAGATATTTTTTTTCTTTTTGGATTATCAAGGCAAGATTTTCATATACCTGAAAAGTAAAAAGACTTTTGTGTTGTTCACAGACTGGTAAACCTCAAGTGCAAGATTCTTTACTAATTGTACCAGATGCGGCTGATTTACGCATTAAACCTACACGTTTTAATGTATCTTTGGGATTCCCAAGCAAAGATCTTGCTGCAGTTTGTAATGGTTCTGACCAGTTTTACTTGATAGATACTGGAGACAGGAGTGGATCTTCAAAGTGGAAGGTTTGGATTATTTCTTGATCCACAAACTTAAATGTTATCTTGTTGTGTGTCTATGAAAAATAATATTATATAAAAATATACAGAAAAAGATGTTCTTTGCGATGTTTTTATATAGCCCTTAATTTCTACAAGTAGAAAGATTTTCAAGTCAGAACCATTTTATCATACTGTTCTGTCCTGACTGTTGTTGATTTGTAGAGGTTCATTTTAAAAGATAAATTATCTTGAGGACTTGATCAGATCATAATAATTAATATAAATTGGATGGTTTTGGGTTTGATTGTGTGTTAATTTTATTCACCTACAAGCATCTAAATATAATTTTTTTTATTACCTGCCATCATTTCTTAAAATCTTTTTGAAAGCTATTGTAAGGAATATTTACACACTTCCTTTGCAAAAAAAAAACATCAGGAATATTTTTTTAAAGAGAATTTAACAGTAAAAAATTTTTATGTGCAGTTTATATGTACCAAAGTTATTTTCTTTTACCCTTTAATTTTGGTTTTCCAGGTTTTGTTTAACACTGCTGTGCCCGTGTGTGGCCAGGCTGGTGCACTTGTTGACTGTGTCATGTGGATGGAGGGTGAGAGGAGGCTTGTGGAATGTCTCTTAGCTTCAGTGGAAGAGGTGGACGGTGAGACAAAAGAGATGCACAAATCACCTTGGGTCATGCAGATGCACTGGCTAACTCTAACTTCAGGTTGGTAGTAACCAAACAAAAAATATTTCTTTAAAAAATGTAATATGTATTTTAAATGGTTCTCTTAATTTGTAAGCTATTTACTGATTTGAGAAAATAATGGATACAATTTTAAAATAATTATTGCATGGCTTGTACAAATTTTGGGACCAGAGGTTGGCACCTACTTGTTTCTAACTTAAGACTGTTTTTGATTGCAAGGTAAAGCAGTCTCAGTTCTTCTTATGAGTTGTCATTTGGTTTTCAGTCTAGTTTATGTATCAACTGGAAATAGGTTTGAAGGAGCTAGAAATGGTTGAAACTAATCAAATCAGCTTTTATTGACAAATCTTAGGAGTTTCCACAATTGAGGTTGTCAGGGAAGAGGCAATGCAGCTTGCTGCTTAAGCAAATTATTAATGTAGCTGATAGAAATGGTGGTTTTCTTGAGATTCATGATGATTGGCAATCTTAGGGCTAAAGGAAAAATTGCCAAATTTGGTTTGTCTTTACTTCTCTAAAGGCAGCAATGATAGGGTTTTTGTTAGGGTAAATAGATAAAAACTCCTTTTATTTCACTTTATTGATTTGAATATGAGCCCGAGATCTGTTGTATGGTAAGGATTTTAACTGATTCCCTCCGAAGCGTCTACGATCAGATTTTCGTCAGATTACGAAGCGTCTAATATTAGACTCCAAAATATCTTTGACTTTTAGGATTACTTAGAGATGCTGAAAAATCTGGCATAGTTTGTTTCAGTTTCGTTTTTGTTTGTTTACATTTCAGCAAGCATTCAGATCGATTTTCATCGGTTTTTTAGGTGTTTTGGTCTTTTTATTTGCAGTTTTTATACAACCTAGATCTATAGAGTCGGCATTGCCCCAAACAGTTCGATGAGATAACTAGATCTAGAAGGTTTACTGTCATCAAGACTAGGAATTTTCTATAAAATATCCTAGATAACAGCCTTGAGGGTGAGTTTAGCTTAGATGAAGAGTCTGTCTCAGATCTAGAACTAGATGAAGATACAGAATCTAGACCCGAGAGTAGATCTATTTTTTTTTTATTTCAGGTTTCTTACATAAAACCTATCATGTAAAACACACTCAATACCCACAAATAATATTTTATTCTGAATTTCTCGTCAATTTCCTTCAGTTTGATATGCAACATGACATATTTTATCGAAAATACATGGAACAATGATTGATTGCTTAACACCACTGTCGAGTAAAATGGCTAGGCTGTAAAAAATTACTTCGAAATGAGAAGAAAATTAGGTAGGGAATGAGTTAAAGGCTCCCCTTATGTAAATATATTTTATTTACCACATTATCATAATTATGGTAAGGGTAAGGGCAATATGGGGTAGCTGAGGCAAAATTCAGATTTCAAATTCGCTTCTCATCCCTAATTTAAATATCATTTTTTATCACTTCAGTGGATGGTGTTCAATGGAACCTTGAGAGAACAAGAAGACTTGAAGGATCAAGACCCTTTGAACATGCATCCCTGGAGCGAAGAGGAGGTGCTATACATATTGTTGGGCCAGATGTGTACAAGATTGTTGAGGATTCTCTAAAACAAGTGCAACTAGAAACAGGAGAGGGCAATGAGAGTGAGGGTAAGTTCATTTATAGTTTTAATGCTTCAAGTTCAAAGGTCTATTTTTTATCCCTTTGTGTTTCCACCTCATTGAAGCAATAGTTGTTTGTAAAATAGTATTTAACAATTTTCTATTTAGACAAACTGAAAGTGAAAAAAGTGAAATCATTTCCAATCTTTTTTCTTTTTAAATTTTAAGATCCATTTATAGTCTTTGTAGTGTAAAGGAAATTTTAACAAATGATGGCAAATAGGCGTTTTTATCAAAGTTTGAGATTCTCTACAGTGAGTGTCTATTTCACGAAGTGTTTGCTTAGATTTGTTAAATTTAATGGATAATTACACTTTTTTTAAACTTTACCTGTGGGGGCAAGCAGTTTTCGAAGGATACATGAGTGTTATGATTTCAATGATATAGTACGACTTGTCATAAAAATGTAAGATTTATTAATTAATATTTAATGTTTATAACTCAGGCACAGACAACACGCCTCTTTACACCTGGAGTCAGACAGCCTCAGATCTGACCATCCAGTTGACTCTCCCAGACACTGGCCTTACAAAGGCTAACCTCAGTGTGGACATTTCAGGCAGCAGGCTGGAACTCCAGGTCAAGAATGGGATGGAACTCTTGAAGGGTGACCTTCATGCCAGGGTGGAAGTTGACGCTTGTACCTGGACACTGGATGGCCGAAGGTTGTTAATATAAATAGGAAGGAGATAAGAATTTCATTCTTATCATAACTTATATGAAGTTTGTTTTTTTTTTTTGTAAGAAAATTTGATAAAAGAGAGTAATTACATACATTACTTGAAAATAAGATTTCCAGGCATGTCTTAATGTTTTTGTATGTTGCAATACTTTTTCAATGTTATTTTGATTGGGTTTTTTTTTTCATTTATATCTATCTCAATAAGGAACACTCCAAGTTCTCATTTTAATTTTTTTTTATGTTTTCAATTATTTTCATAATTCATGTAATTCTTATAATTACATAATTAAAAGGCCACTACTTTTATAGCTTACACTTTTAAGATATGGAAGATTTGAGTAGCCGGCCAAGATTAGTTTATTCGATTTTAAAATAGGTAAAGTTTCTAGTTCAGCTATTTTTGTATAATTTTGTCCTGTTCATGATCCGTTTCACAGGTTAGAAATATTTTTGCAGAAGGTGGAGGACTGTATGTGGCCCTCAGCTCTTGTGGGAGACACCCGCGGCGAGCTGGTGATGTCACCAGAACAGTTAGAAGCTATACACCAGAGGCTTGCTCATCTTACCTCAGAAGACTGGGTAGGTAGAAAGTTGATTTTGCACTTATTCACTTTTACAAAGGATTGATCACTTTGTTGCCATAATTTTTTCAAAGTGAACTTTAAATTTAAACAAATATTGTATTTGATTTATATCAGTATCAATGTCAGCAAGAAGGTGACAGGCCATTGTTTGTTTAGAATCCTAACCCAGATAAAGGAGACAAGCCTTTCAATAGCCAAATGTTGGAGGATTGTGATGCAGTGGATGGCGAAGGAGTGGTTCTCACACGGGTTGATGGTGAGACCCACAGTGTTTCACACAAGGTCAGTGTTTCCTTGATTATGCAAACCTAACATTTTAGGTGTTTCAGTTTTACAGTATCCTCCAGCAAAGAGCATTTGGTCAGATGATGTCTCACGCTTCTCTCATAGGCATTATGCTTGTAGCGGTATTTTTGGGTTTTTTTTATTGTAACTAACTACCATAAATTTATGGGACTTGTACAATGCATGTTACATTTAACTTAAATACAAAAGTGCAATACACTAAGATATCTATGCATTACATACTTGCAGTTTTCAACACCCTCAAAATGACAGGTGTGGTTTAGTTTGATTTAAAAAGCGCAAAATCATCATGTAGTTGTTACAGATTTCAAAATCAGCCCAATTAAATTCGAATTGCAGATTCCATGGGTAAAAGAGCATATCTCACTAGTTTAGTAAAAAACTATGACAATAAGCTACATCACAAACCTAGATATCTCACCACATTACTTCTTTAAATGTACAAAAACTTTGCCAAATAAGAAGCTGTATTAATCCTTTGAACACTGGCCCCCTGCACCCAAACAGCACCATCCGCCTGGCCTCCTAGAGAAAATTTGGCTATATTATGGCATAGTAAGATCAAGTGTCCTATTTATGCACATTCTTCACTCAAAGTGTCCTAAAATGATACAAAATAGTATTAGTGTTTTGGCTTACCTTTATTTCCAATACTCCACTTTGTTGTGCCAATCTGACTAGCATGTAGTGCCTCTCTTGACATACGCCCACCTAGGTCTAGAATCAACAACACTACTACGGTAGGTCTAGATCTAGATCTATCTAAGGTACTAGAGTCAGAATCGACAAGTTCATCACAAGAGGTAACAGACTCTGGATCACTGTCTGGATAATTAAAATCATCTAATTCAAGTTCCTCATCAAAATTAAAAAGCATCTCTCTGGCCTGTACAGCTGAAATTCTAGGCTGTTTAGCACCAGAAGACCCTGGTTCCATAGATCGCTTCATACTTGAAAACTTCACAAAACTTGAAACTAGCTTCTGTTATGTTTACTTTCATTTCTTCACAGTCTACTTTCACTTCTTCACGGTCATTCAGGGGAAAATGTGCTTTTTTTTCCTCATTGGACTATTAAAGACCAACCAAATCGGAGGGGGTGTGGCTGCCCGGTTAAGCGGGCGTACGGTAGACAGGAATTATTGCCCTAGCCCTAGCCCGGTTAACCGGGCATACGGGTTCAAAAGGTTAAGGGATGTATCATATTTGAAAGATGCACTTTTTTTTTGGGGGGTGGGGGGGGGGGGGGGTGGAATTGATCTTGTTTTTTTCTGTGGAGTCTTCACTTATGTTGGATGAAGTAAGTGTATCTAACTAAATCTTTTTAAAATCATTCAATTTTCTTATTTTGCAAAGTACCTGTCCTTGTATTGGTCTCATGTCATTTGCATTACCAAATTGTCTGAGAAGAATCTAATCTTATTGCATATTTTCATTTTCCAAAACTAAAGAAGTAACTGAATTTTTAAAATATGCAGTTAAAGCACTAGATTCAGAATTGTTGCTAACTTTTTCTGATCATTTATGTCAAGAAAGAGGGAATTATAATGTCTTAGAGAGGAAAAAGAAATGCTTTATGATAACCTTCAAAGCCATTACACAGTAGCACGCTAAGTGGGAGTTAAATTTTTGCTTGATGATGAAATCGTTATGTTAAAACTTCTTATTTCAGGCAATCGCTAACAACCAATACCTGTTTAGTGTGTGCACAAATCCAACTGTTTCCCCTGCCATCTGCTTGCGGCATGATGTGGATGGTTTTCTGTGGCAGACAAGTCCTGAGAGTTCAAAAGATGAAAGTGAGAACTTTTTATAAAAGTTTTTTATGATCAGAATTTAATTTCAGCATTTAGACTGAAGTTCAAGCACCATGTTAGCTGCTTTTGTATTTGGTCTCTATGTCTGATGTTTTTTCTATGTTTTACTATTGATTATGCTACATTAATATACACACCGCACCCATATATTAATCGCATTTTTTTTACCAGGCACCCAATGTCCTTGGAAACATTTAGGAGTCCTGAATGCCTTTGGTTATGTACTTGCATCTAAGACACAGCGACGTTTTTGCACGTGTGCCCCAGACATGTCAGTCGCTGTAATTGCGGATGCCCAGAGACATATATATCTGTACAGGCAGAATGTTTCAGTGTTGTCTCCTGTGCGCAATCGCAAGACTGGTCAACAGGTAAAGGCTTTGGCTTTATAAATCCCTCTTTGGAACCATTCTATTATGATATTTTTTCTTAAATTGAGAATTGTTTCTACTGCTTTACCATGGTTTACATTAGGTAAAATGTTAAAAATAAGTTGAATTATCTGCTGTATTTTTGTGTACGATTCTCAATATTTTTATAAAGCTATGAACATTTTATATTCAAAGATACATGTATCTACATTAATACCTTATAGTTAGTCAGTTTGTCTTTTGCTGGTATTATTAATTTTTCATAATTCCAAAGGCTTCTTTTGTTGTGAGAATAGCTCTCGTTACTTGTTTTTATTTTTGCAACCCTCTCAATACCCTAAGTTATAAATTTTCTTTTATTACAAGTACAGGGTTATTCTTGTAAGTAAACATCATATAGCCAAAAAAAATGTTTGTGTTTAAAACTGTATGGAAAAACATAAGTCAATTCTACTTAAAATAGGATTTGAAAGTTTGTTTTGTATTACCATACTTTAATCTTTTTTGGTCTATATATTCTTCAATAATGATGTCCTTTTTGTTTCTGTCTAATTTGCAGATCACAACTGTGGCCAAACAGCAAGTCCTGGCTCTTGACTGTCAACCTGACATCATCCTTGGACTTGCTGTTACCAATACTAAAATCTTTGTTGCGACAGATCAGAAAATCTTTGTTTATGTAATTAAAGCAGATGAATAACCCCTTTCCTTCATTTTTTCTTAATTGTGTGGTTTCGTTTTGCTCAAGGGCTTTCATCAAATACATGTGATCTATTTCTGTGTATGAGTATGGTTTCAATATTGCCATGCACTTAGTACCTCAAAGAAATTATTTTTTCAAATATCTTTATCAAAACTTTGCATAATTATCATGAGTTAAATTACAGTTTTCATTACATGTAGGGAAATTTTTCAGATAAAAACTTTAAACTTGAAACAATTGTATCAGAAAACAGAAATTATAAACTGGTTTTCTTACACTTTATGGTTAAATCTATACATACAACCTGAAACATGCTGTACAATATCACTGTTTGTGGAAAGTACTTTGTATATAGGGGTAGATCCTCAAAGATTTCAAATTCAAGTAGAGTGGTTAAGTTTAGATTTGTTGCAAATTTTACTTGAAAACAGTTTTTGTATGTTGTTACTTAGATTTTTTTTATGATGTAACTGCTGTCAGGCCAATGTGGATTTTCTTTTACTGCAGTACCTGCAGCTGTTTTTTTTTTTTTTTATTTTAATTTGTCCTTTGAACAAAATTTTTGTTTAATTAGACTCAAGTTTTGCACTGCTTGTAACACTGCTACCATTGTCAAACGGTGCATAGAATCTCCAGACAAAATCCTGTGAAAGGCAACTTGAAATTGAAGTACAGTGGAATCCACGAGAAGTCAATTCGCTTGAAGTCAACTCTCGGTTTAAGTCAACACCTTGCGACCGTCCCGTTTTTTTCCTTCTTTATTTAAGTAACTTTATTTCGCATAAAGTCAACTGCCTCTGACCTATTTCTGCTTAAAGTCAACACCTCTCAGCCAGATGGAAAGAGATAGAGAGACTCCAGATTGGTCTTGATAGAGACAAAGAGGTGGGTTGGTGGGAAATCTTTGTTTCCATTCATGATTGAAGACACTGTGTGCAGCGCATGCTCGCCTGCCTGGGCCCACTGGCCTGGCAAGCATTAGTTGGGGAGAGGGGGAGGGCTAGTAGTAGTACGGCTGGACAGGCGCTGATTGGGGCAGTTCACTGATGATTCTCCCACTCCTCCCCGCTCCTCCACCCAGTTCAACACAGTTTTTGTGCATACATCTACGTATTCCACCCCTGTGTTAACATCTAGTGTAGGCCAGCCTTCATCATTTCTGCAAGTACCTTCCTAGTGTTCACAGTGCGCTCATTGAATTTAATTATCTAGCTCTTACAGATTGCACTGTTACAAACCCCCCCTCCCTTGGATAAATTCAACCTCGCTTGAAGTCAACACTTTTTTTTCGGTCCTGAGGTGTTGACTTTATCTGGATTCCACTGTATATCAAAGATGATATCTTATAAAGTTATATACAGTAACATTGGCACACTTAAAACTTTATAATTTTTAACAAATGTAACTTGATAGAAAGAAAAAAAGTATGGACTTACTAAGCTCCTTATAATTTTAAAATGTAAAGAAAAAAATCTTTTTAACACTAAATTTACTGCAAATAATTAGTGTGCATGTCCTGTTGAAAAGAGGTAAAATTTTTGCATCTTGATGTAAACTAAAATCTGCAGGCTGATCTGGATTTAGCCAACGTTGATCATATTTGACAAAATAGAAACTTTAAAATTTAGAAGGTTTAAAAAGCAGGCATATAGATATATGTACATGTACCAGTTTCATGAAGTTTTTGCATATTGATACTAGGTTTACATTATTTTTTAACAATGACATAATCTTTTAAACTTAAAAAGCTTATTCATTATATCTTCATAACATAAATAATGTCTTCTCATTTGTTATTATATATTACAGTAATATCTGGTTAAACGCACGTCAGATAAATGCACGTTACGGTATAACTAACGCCCAATCGCCATGACCCATTTTTTCTATATGATCAGTTTACCCTAAACAATTGCAACATCGTCTAAACGCATGCTAATTGCTATGAATAATGAAATCGGTAAAAATTTGAGGATCAGGCAACCACTGAGATGTGCGGAAAAAGCCAGAATCACTCAGTTGGGATTCTCATCTTCCTTTGCTGTCATCACTACAATGCTATATTTGCTTGTTTTGGGTTAGGAAGGCTTGGGGCAGGAGCGTGAAGAGAGAGACTTGGAGGGTAAAAGGTGGACACAGGCCTGTCGCAAGGGGGTGGTTTGTGTAGACCTTAGAGCACAACATGCGATATGATCATGATGCAACCACTTCACCCATATGGCACGGACAGTGACAGGTAAACTGTTGTAGGCTAGCCTATAATAGCTCTTGTAGCAT
>BMAT01005504.1:531083-548274 GCA_019649035.1 Elysia marginata | reverse complement strand
CCCCCCCCCCCCCCCTTTGGTCAACAAATGGTAGGATGGTTGCAATGCGATAATTGGTAAGTCAAATCGACTTACATACAGGTGATACACCTCTAGGTTACAAGACAAACATGTCTTGGTGTTCTTGTCTATACCTTTAAAACTTGTGTGGTCCAGGGAAACAATTTAGTTTTTAATCTCTCGTTTTCCTTTAATTAAGGGAAGCAACTAGATCTAGTAATTTTTACTTCTTCCTAGGAATGCACACATGTCCTAAACGTACGCTATTTGAGCCTCCGGAGTGCCGTGTGTTTTACCGGATACTACTGTATTAGAAATGCATCTTTTGCACATGTGAGAGTGAATGTTGAGGTCATACAATGCTTTCTTTGCTCAAAAATGTATTTTTATTAAAATTCATAATTTTGCCATTTCTTAGAAAGATTGAGAATGGTTTCTGTTTTCACTTATCCTTATATTTTGCATTTAATTCAGTAAACTTGAACAATATCAGCTTATCTTTTTTTTTACATTGAATCAGTACATTGTGGGGACACTTTTGTCACCCCATACTATAATTATATAGAGGATATAGAGGAAACTTCAATTATTTGTATGTAATCACCCATTACATCATAAACAACCATAAAACCATTGGATTTCAATAATGGCAGGAAAACTGTTTGGTGCACTCTGTAAATCCTTTGTAATAATTATAAGATGTAAATGAATGATCAATTAAACTGTATGTCTTCAAAAAGATTAAACATTTATGTGAACCAAAAATCCAAGCATTAGACTTGACAGAGGTTTTAAAGTTTTATTTCTGCTCAAAGTCTAAATTGATATTTGCTCTACTGGAGTTGCAAAAGTAAACCTTAGTCCAAAACATCTAATCTAAGGCACCAATGTCATTAACTAGTAACAGCTTTTTAAAAAATTTGAGCCATGTTGGATTCTGGTTTGTTTTTTTTTTAATTTTAGTATCAATAGTGATACAATTGCTACATTAGTCACCCCAGTTCAGACAAACCTAGGCATTACTGTCTAAATGTACAAATGTACTCATTCAGACAACAGAAATTCAGGTTGACTTTTCACATTGATACATGTCTTTCTCAATCAGTAAAATTCCCTCTGTAACTGAGGTCCATGTTGACTTTTTAATATTTTAAATTTAATGAAGATGCAGAGGACATCAATACCTGATGGCTTTGTTAAAATTAAAAATAATGAAAAGGGACACAGAATCTCTGATGCTACTCAATTTTAGGAATTTTTTACTGTACAAGATGTACAACAAAAGATCTTTTAAAATCTATCACTCCTTTGTGTGGCAAGTCTCAGACCCATGTGCCGTTTATGCACTCCGTTTAGCACTTTATTTATCACTATATTGAGATATCTGTGTTTTCTAAAACACTAATCTATGCTCTTTAAAAGGTTGAAAAAATTATAACTCAGGCTTATCTATACCTTAAGTTGTTTTATTTTGAATATAATAAATATAGTATACTATCCTATATTCAAAAAATTGAGAAATTTTGGTACAACGCTAAAAGTAACCCCCCTAATCACCAAAATCTATTCATTTTCGGTTAAAATTGAGTTTTGCGCTATGTTCAAATTAAAATATTGACCTAGATAAGGCACAGCAGAACTGCACTGCATATGGTATTTTGCAGACCTCTGGTGTCAATTGTCATGTCTCATACAACAAAGGTGGAGTACAGAGTGCCAATGTAGCACTTATTGCAGCGTTAAGAGGTAGGGTTCATGATCGTTCTAGGGAAATGCAGCAAAATGTGATAAAATTAAAGCTAAATCATAAAAATTACTACTTTGCCATTTACGCTTTGTAAAATAAAGGCCTTAAAATAGCACTACAACTTATGTACAAGGCACTATAGACTGTGAGCTGAGCCGCTGACTTAGAGAGCCAAACTTTGCCTTCTTTGTTCTGCAGAAGAATTAATCTAGGCTAGGCTAGCTTTGTATAAGTGTCTTTGGGAAACTTAAAGGACATAGAACTCATTTAAGAACTTAGGCTAGCCTCAGTTTTAGTCAAGTAAATTAAAATTTGGCAATAGATCAAGATCTTGATCTAAATAATGATAACATGGCAGTAAAAGCACATGATTAAATCAGATTGTCATTTAGGCCCAAAAGAGAAGATGAGAAAGGAAGAGATAGACAAGAGATGTAAAGCAGACTGAAAAAAGAGAAACATGGTTATAGTTGAGAGATTTTTTTTTAAAAAGAGAAGAAAATAAGCTGTGGGAGGAAACTCAAAGACATGAATTATAAAGGCAGATGGTAAGGCTATGGAAAGAAGACAAGTTGGATAAAAATGTATCGAAATAAATACATTATTATGCAGACAAAAAGAAAGACAGGATTTTTTCGTTCGAGTTAAGTCCATTCTTACTTTTTTTTTACTTGAACACGCAAAATTGTGGGCATCTTACTAGTAAAAGTAGTACAGTACTGAGTAGTATCTGGTTAAATGCACGGCACTAAAGAGGCTCAAATAGTGTGTGTTTAGCGTGCTCAAATAGCGTGTGTTTAGCGTGCATTTATAGAAAGTAGTAAAAATTACTAGATCTAATTACTTTCCTTTAAATTAAAACGAGAGAATAAAAACCAAATTGTTTCTCTGGACCATACAAATTGAAAAGGTATAGACAAGAACATCAAGACAGGTTTGTCTTGTAACCTAGTGGTGTATCACTAGCACTCACACTGTATGTAAGCTGATTTGGCTTAGAAATTATCGCATTGCAACCATCCAACCATTGGTTGACCAAAAGGGGGGGGAGGAGGGACCAACAGGGAGGGGTGGAGGCGTGGTCGAGCTGCACACTACAACTACAAGAGCTATTAAAGGCTAGCCTTAAACAACAGTTTACGTGACCTGTCAGTGCGGTATGGGTGAAGTGCACGTTGCATCATGATATCGCTTGTTGTGTCTATACAAACCATCCCCACGCAACAGGCCTTTGTACACCTTTTACCCTTCATGCCTCCCTATTCACGTAAATGCCCCAAGCCTTCGCAACCCAAAAGTTCAAATATAGCATGGTAGTGGTGACAACGAAGGAAGATGAGAATCCCTGCTGAGTGATTGTGGCTTTTTCCGCACGTCTCTGTGGTTGCCTGATCCACTAATTTTTACCGATTTCATAATTCATAGCGTGCGTTTAGGCGATGTTGCGTGTGTTTAAGGTATACTGATCATATAGAAAAAATCGGTCATAGAGATTGGGCGTTAGTTAAACCGTAGCGTGCATTTATCTGACGTGCGTTTAACCAGATACTACTGTATAACAAATTATCATATTTCAAACGTTGTAACTCTAAATTGGCCGGAGCAATTTGTGATTGGTTCAGCTTGGTTGCCTCACATGTGAAATTATTGTAGGCCTACTTAATGCTATGCATGTGTCATGAAGCTGAAAATTTCCCACTTCTAGAAAGTCAGTCAAAATCTTCATAACTTTAGGCTTAAATAGTAGAAAAGATATAACACTTACTATGGGTTAGAGTTTCCCACAAAATGAGTCTACGGGTCGTGCCGGACTATTCAACAAAATTCGCATTCTTTAGTACTTTGCCAAACATTCACTCAAAATTTTTTTGCATAATTTGAAAGTTAATGATGTTTTTACCATATCCTTGTATGAGACCATCGGCAAAATGTTAAATATCTGTTTAAGTGGTTGTTAGAACTAGGTAAGGCCCTTAGAATTTTCCCAATTTTTGTTTATTTAGGCCCCTTGAATTTCTTGTCTTTCAAGTGCAATAACTAAGGACATTTTTTTCAACATCTTAATTCTTATAGAGCTATTCAAGGCCTTTCCAGTGGTTTACATAACTACATACCCCGAAATTCCGCAAGTAGACTCTTTTTGTGGGATTCCTACACATGATCTATGTGGCATGACCTCTATGTTGTTTGAGCGTGGGTGTGACAATAATGAGTTAAGCTTGTAAGCTGCTGGACATTGGTGTTTCCATAAGGACGTTTCTACTTTTTACAGATTTTTTGTAACTGACACAATAGCAAAAAAATGAGCACAAGTACAATAACAGACTTTGCCTGTTCTTTCCATTTTCCCCCCATAATACTGTTTCCTCTACAGTACATTTTGGCAAACTCTAATGTTGATTTTAACCTTGTTGGGTTTTTCTGTGAGGTTTAAGGCATTTTTCTTTGAATTTAGAAAGTGTTCCAGCACTAGTACATATGCATATATATAGATTTGCATTCTAGCAATACATCTCTCTCAACCAGTGCAAACAAGATATACATTCTAGCAATCCATCTCTCTCAACAAGTGCAAACACAACACATGTCTCAATTTTCACATTACAGGACATCGGTTTTCTTTTGTCATCACGTTTTTCTGAGCTTCCAAATGTTGAAATTGCATGAAACTATCTAAATACTGATTTAAAGAGGAATAAACCTACTTGTTAAAATAATTGTGTCAAATTAAAGTTTCCACCATATGACTCATTTGCACTGGCCGTTATAAGTGGATTACACGTACAAACTTTTAACCAACATTATCGTCAGATGATTGTGTGACAAGGCTTGGGGCACGTGGTGAGTGTGCCCAACGATAAATTTGAGCATGTAATTGTAATTAAGAAATTCAGGCATTGGTAGTCTGCGGCAACACAAACTTGCAGCAACAGCAAAATATCAGGCACTGCCTGATTTTTTTCGTCAAGCAAGCCGGTCTTTGATGTTGCGGTAGCTAATTCTTCAGCCAGAGCTATTAAAGGCTTCCACAACTTTCTTAAAAACTTTTTTTTAGTTACTTACAAATGGCATATTCGGAATCAGCGCCTAAAAATTAGCCAGATTTCTCGCGGGGACTTTTAAACAGGCCGCATTTAAAAAGTTAAATTTAATTGGATTTTTCTGTGTGTGCAATGTAAAAAATATTTGTGTACCAGTATTTTGAAATTAGCGCTGTCTAGACCGATTGGGCCTCGTTCTAGAATATAGGTCTCGGTGTCAATGCGTGCGGCACATAAACTGCTATAGCCTGTATAGGCATTGGTTACATAGGGCTAGGCTAGATCTAGGCCTTTTTCCTTCGGTTCTTGTACACTACTTTTATTATTGTGCGTATTGTTTTTTCGCTGCTCTAAGCCTGTATAATTTACACTGCCGTAATATTTTGAAACCATGAGTCGATATCAAAATTTTATTGAAGTCTACCGATCAGCCGAGTGTTTTTTAATCGAAAATATAAATATTTAAAGGAAAAGGCTTATGAAACTCTTTCAAACTTTATAAAGAATTCGATCATTGTGTTAGCAAGACCGAAATTACTGAGACGATTATTATCAGTGCCGCATTTGGCAGAGAAATGAAGCAAAGAGAAAATCGAAACTGTCAGGTCCAGGATTGATCATGTAGGCCCCTAAACCAAGGCATATGCTGTTCATTTTGCCATGATGCACGTATCAAAACTGACTTGTGTTGTCTTACTATCACATTACATCATCTATCCCAATGAAATTATTAAAATCTTACGGGTATGCCTTAATCTCTTCCGAAAGATTTACATGCGATAATGCGTATCTCCTAAAAACTAAAACCCATTTTTTTCCAACACTTCCTTTTTCTTGTCTATCAACCATTTACAGCTACACAATAACTTGATCAATCTGGAATTTCCGTTGACCTTGTAAGCTAAGCATGCGACGGTTTTTTAGCGTGTAATCACGGGGCTGGTTGGACTCATGCAGATAAAATACGTGCAGCCACTTTGTAAAAATGACGTTTTCTTTTACGTACGATTCGCTAACCATGTATCGCAAAATGCTATCAAACACGTTTGAACGTATAATCGAGCCATTAGAAATACAGGACAGACAAACTAAACATCAAACTGATGATCAAATTGGATTCAGGTACAAACAGGATAAAAAAAAAAGAATCTGCAGTAAAATGCAACTGATAAACACGAAAAAATCAAAATAACTTCCATATTTTAATACATTTACATTTTGTATGTTTTCTTCGTCAAACAAACCATGAAACTTATCAATTACTATCAACTTGTAGTCATTTTATGTACATTGTGTAAACAGAATCAAATATATGTGCGAAATAATCTTCACAATCACTTTCTAAACTATTGCTTTAACAAGATCAGCATTTTAATTTATATCAGTCATTTTGAGTGAGCACTCTCTAGATATTTGATAAATTAAGACTGCACAAGTGCTAGTTATACCTTGTTTGAAAACATTACAGAGTAAATCTAGCAAATACATACTATTGAACAATCACCAGTGTCTTACAAGTATTTTTTTAACTCATGCTGTGATGGAATTATTTAAAAAATAAACTAATTATACTCTAGAAAGTTGATTTAAAGATCAGCTCGGACTCCAAACCCTGGACCAGTTGGTGGTTCAGTCAGTGCAGTAAGGCCAGTCTTGGGCTCTGATGCAAATCTATGGTTCTGTCCACTCCTGGATTGATAGGCAAACAAAATTTTTTTTTAACTGTAAGAAATTGGCTCCCACTAAAGTTTATCATAATTGAACTACGTTAGCTCTGAGATAGAATTTTGAAATCTGGAAGAAAAGTATAAAACCCAATAAGCATTCTTCTTGTTTACACCCTACAGGTATCAGGGATTTCATACTTAATTAAGTTAGGCAGGCTCTATAATGGTTACTGCTCAAAAGTAAAATAATTTTGCTTGACATGAAAATCTGAAAACCCAAAACTTACAGTGAAGGCATTTAGTTATTTCTTTTTTTTAAATTAACTTATCTTTGATATTTCCCTTTTGTATTGCGTGATTACAATAAATACATGTACCTTGATCCTGATAATTCAGGCAACTTCTAATTAAAATTTAAATTGCAGATTTAACACAGTAAGTGCTTAATAATTTAGGTATACGGATTGCAATGCTAACATGAAGCCATCTTAGACCAAAAAAATAATGTTTGGATACACCAATGAAAAATACAGTGGGACCCATTTAACTCAAACTCTAATAACTCAAATCTGTTTTAGGACCCCAACTGGTAGTTTTTTCTTTGTCAAGTATCCTTGAAATTCTTTCTGGTATATCAAACTGTATTAGCTGTCCCCAAGAACTTTGACTTAAGTGGACTCCACTGTTAAATTCACAAAACAACAAGCAAGAAACTTACTGAGGTCCAGCTTTGGGCTTCTTTCCTTGTTTCAGTTCATTCAGAATTCTTTTCATGTCTTCCACAGTTAGATCTTCCTACATTGTGAATTGGAAAAATTAAACCAATCAGACATAAGTACTTGCTGTCCCCTCAGACGAGTCAGAGCTACTTTAGTTTTTGACCAATTGCATGCCATGAAAGAGTAAACTCAGCTTAAACAAAGGGTTTTCATATTGTGAGAGATAAATAAACTTTGAGCCTAAAGTTCATGCAGACTCATTGTTTGAGTGAAAAATTACCACCACACTGAAATTATTTTGGCAGCATGGAACTTCAAGGTACACCATCAAACCTTCAACATGTTAAAAAATTACAAACTATGAGTACCCTGATAATAAAACAGAATGAACATGATATCGTAATAATCCAGGCCTAGCATGGTTTAACTTGCATGACGGGAGGACAGACAGCCTGGACTCACTCACATCCATCTTTCATTATTGCCCATTATAAAATCAAAATTACAGAAACAGACAGGACAGGAAGACTAAGGTGAGTGTGGGTAGACTGCCACTGTGTGCATAAAACAACAAATTTTGGCCAAATTCATGTATGTTTAAGGATGTTTTCATTTCACCATTCTAATTGCATCAAAAGTGTATTTTTAATGAAAACCTGTGAAATAAATCATAAAATTTTAGCCATACCATGAGTAAAGGTCAGAAAGTAATTGATTTACAATAATATTTTCAGGAATTAATAAATGGTACCAAACATTTCCTATCTGTCCACATTTGAATAACAAGAATTTTATTGAGCTTTTCAGGCCTTGATCACAACCCTATTTGGCAGAGTTTTTAATTCAATTTTTATGTAGATGAAAACAATTCTGCTTATGTGCAAACTTATAATCAATTTCAGATAATAACAGTGTCTTCAAAATTTCAGTTTTAATCTTAATTCATTTGTAAAATTTAGCTCTCTAAGGTTTTTCTGGCTTGAATGCCAAAGTACAATCCAAACTGACAAACATTATGCATCTCATTATCTCTAGTTGTATCACACAATGACACATCATTACAAAGGCTGGTTCATTGAGACAAAATTCATCTATTCCTACAGCATACTTTCTAAAGTAGGGATGAGAAATTATTCTTTTTTTAATTTGAAAATGAACCAAGTATGCATCTCACATTAAACAAAGGTTATAGACATAACATGTATAATTAGCAATAAATGGATGAAAAACCTGACATTTGCATCCATTGTAAAACAGAGTATTTATGTAGGCCTACTTCTCTCTTATGGTTATTGGTAGCTTGGCCAGTTCAATAATAAATTGAATAAATCTATGTCAATTTTTTTCTCTTTTCATGACATAATAACAATTAAAAATGTATTATTAGGTGTTAGCTGACATACCATATTTTTTTCTTTACATTCCATAATCTTGAAATTGACAGGACTGAAATCTCATAAATGCAACCCTCAAAGATTACACAATTTTTTTTAAGTAACTTACATAGTAATCATCATTGATCTGAACCATGGGAGCATTGACACATGCTCCCAAACACTCAACTTCTGTCAGAGTAAACATTTTGTCTTCAGTGGTTTGGCCAACATCAATACCTGTTAATAAGCAATGGTATACCTGTATTATTGCAAGAATTGTAGTGATGGTATTTGGGAACATATAAGTAAATTCTTAAAATTAACCTTTAAAGTGATGATTTTAAAGAAGTTATTTTAATTTGTGAAGTTTATGTTTTATTTTTAGGCGCAATTTGAAAGTCAACGTAAAAGAATAACTTAGTTAGCCATGTTCTTGCACAAATGCTTTTACAAATATCTTTTGTTCTCTCCCAGAACTTATCACAGGGCCAGAAAATACAGTTAATACTTGAAATATAGCCTCAACAACAGGTTGAATAAAGCAAAATGAGCACAAAGAAAAACTGAAGCTGAGTACCAAACATATTGCAGAGATATTTATTTTTCCCCTCAGATTCATCAAAGATGCATGCATCTCACACATAAAAAAGGGGAAGATTGTAGGGTACTTTCTTCACTTCTATATCTGGTATTAAAAGGCTACCGCAGTGGAAAATTATCAAGAGAGACTTAAAACAAGAACGCTTAAATCTTTTTTGCATGTAATTTCAGCTATGCAAAAGCACCATAACCACAACATAATAATATTTTCAAAATAATAGTGCAAATAACATATTATAACTGTACACAAAAAAAAGTTGACCTAGCACCCACCTAAATTTTCTCTTATTGCATCCAATATAACATCTGATCCTACTCCACCAAGCATGCACGGGGTGGTAGTGCAAATCTGAACAAAGTATTTGCCAACAGGTTCTCTGAAACATAACAACACCAACATTTTTAAACTAATGAGTGGATTACCCAGAAAAATAAATAGTCAGTTTTAGATATTTTCGCCATGATTGTTACAAGAGTAAGCCAGTGTTTTATATTCGAAGTTCAAATAATCTTTTTCATCTTACATAACTATTTATCTTGATTGGAGATATGAACTAATAATTAGGAGGGCGAACCCACATAAAATGAGACTTGCCGAATATTGAAACCACCAAAAAAGTCTACCTATTAAATTAAATGCTGAATTTTTTTCTTAATAAGTACACTTTCACTTTTGTATTTGAAAAAAATCATCAAAATCTGCCAAGTCTGTTATGAAAAGTGGTCTTGTATAGGTGAATGAACTTAGAATTTTTAACTAGAAAGATAAAGTCATTTATAAAGGTTAGTTAGACAACTGGCAGACACGCAACCAAAATCTATAAAAGTCTGCAAGGATTTTCTACCCCCTTGTCTTCTGTTCAAAACTTCAATGTTTTGATGAATTCAAAATTTCATATACAGAAAATAAGGAATTTTTAAGATCTGACGTAGAAAGACAAAACACAGAGTCATTGATGCGTGGGTAGTTAAGGCAGGCAACAGAACCTGCTGATTTCATAGCCAATAAAGTTGACATTGAACCGTCATCAGTTCAGAGGGTGCTAAAAAAATGATGTCCTAATGCTGAGAAAGCTTTGGCCCTGTTGGTTCTTAGTAATAATTCAACCTCTGAGACTAAGAGGATAAATTTAGAATGATCTATAAAGTTTGTAGCAAAATTTAAAAATATTGGCATTACCAACAAAAATTGCAAAACTCAACAAGTCTACAATAAAGTAAAGAGGTGTGAAGCATTTACAGTTCAATTCAAATGGAATTGTTGCACAGATACTATGTCAAAATTAATGAAATGGTTATCATTGAATTTTATACTAAAGATTTGCACTTTGAAGTTGTTAGTTTTTATTTTATACAGTAAGCCGCCCTCACACAGATACATAAGGAATGAATTCTTCATGGTAATGCTCATTCCAATAAATCAATAATATATCAAACATTCCTTTGCAAAATAAAATTTAAGAACAAGAGCACATTCTGTATTTATCACACAAAGTACCATGTACTTAAAGTGCGACTTTAAAAAAAAAAATTGGCAGAGAATTTTTCAGTAGCAGATCAGCAATTGATGAGTGTCTTGCAGGTATTCACAGAAATTACTTGAAAACCTTAATCAAAATGTAGTTAGCTCCATTTCAAAAGTGTTTCAACATTAATGGAGACTATTTTATTTAAGCACTAAACAAACTTTGGTGAGATTCCTCCAAGTACTTTTTTATAAGACTAGTCTCATTTGCTTTGGTTCATCACTCAAAAGTTGCCTGCATAAGTAAAACATTTTTTTAAATTAAAATATCTCATTTAACAAAACAGCCTCAATAAACAAACACCCACCTATTAAACATTGTATAAAATGTAGCCACTTCATAAACCCGCATCCTTGGCATTTTCAGCATTTCAGAAACTTTATGCATAGCAGAGATTGGTAACCAGTCTGCAACAAGAAAGACATTTTTTTTTTAAGTCGCTGAACAATGACAGGTAATTTGCGGCACAATATAAATATTGTCAAAATTTTTAGGCATAACTGTCAACAAAAATGACATTGCGACACAGCTTCTAGTGAAGAGATATGAAAAAAATTTGAAAGAAGTATAAAAAAAAATGCAATGATGGAAAAAATTACTGAAAGGCCTGTCCTGCAAATTACATTTGAGTTAATAACAGCCAGTGTTTCGACTGCAACTATTCATGTAACCAATCTTTCCAGTGTTCTTTCTTTTGCTTCAGATACAGTGGAAACCTCAAAAACCGAAGTCTTATAATCCAAATTTCTCATAATTCGAAGTTCTTTCTCCTTCAGGTTTTTTTTTTCTTCTTTAACTTTGTTTAATTTGGACTCATAATTTGAAGTCAGTTGAGTTGATTTGTCTTAGTTCTAAGTCTGTATTGCCATTATGAGCCGAGAAAAAAAAAATTGTTTAAAAATCCATCTCCCTGCTCAGATTTTTCCTGTCTCATGACTGCTGGGTTAAACAAACCACTGACTCATGTCTGTGCTGGGCAGGCAGGCAGCGACACCCGTGCTAGCCCATCTAGGGCCTTTTATGATAGGGAGAGGGGGGTTATAGGATTAGGTTGCGTATGTTGTCAGAATTAGATAACCCCAGGCCTAGTGTGTAAAACCCTTGTCTCTTGCCGTGGTACTAGGCTTTGTTGCGAAACTGACAACACCAATCACTCAATGCAGTGGTCAAATAGGAAAGCGAGACTCAGGCTCACAGTCACAGTCACACGCTGGCAGCGTACAGGCTACAAGAAGGGGTGGGAAGAATCTTACTGCGGGGCGAATATCAATATTGGGCAAAGGGGAGGTGGAAATTGGAGAGGGTTTGACTTGCGCCGTCAACCTTGAAGAAGATCAGTAGATTGGGCAATAGTGGGCGGGGCAAGGTGGTTGTGTGAACGGAACAAAAGAACAAAGACGCATCAACTAGGGCTAAGTTCTTGGATTGTGTAAAAAGTTAACCAAAAAGCACACAATGTAGCCTACAGCCATACAGCTGGTCTGTAGATCGACAATGCTCTGAAATTACAGTTGTATCTGGTTAAACGCACATCAGATAAATGCATGCTACAGTTTAACTAACTCCCAATCGCCATGACTGATTTTTTTCTATATGATCAGTATACCCTAAACACACGCAACATCGCTATGATTTATGAAATCGGTAAAAATTAGTGGATCAGGCAACCACTGAGGCGTGCGGAAAAAGTCAGAATCACTCAGCTGGGATTCTCATCTTCCTTTGTTGTCACCACTACAATGCTACATTTACATGTTTTGGGTTGGGAAAGCTTGGGGGCAGGGGCGTGAAGAGGGAGGCATGGAGTGTAAAAGGTGGACAAATGCATGTCGCCAAGGCATGGTTTGTGTAGACCTTAGAGCACAGAAAGCGATATGGTCATTATGCAACGTACACTTCGCCCATACCGCACAGACTTGAGTGACAGGTAAACTATTGCAGGCTAGCCTATAATAGCTCCTGTTGCGTTCAGCTCGACCACACCTCCGCCTCCCCTTAATTTCCCCCTTTTGGTCAACAAATGGTTTGAGGGTTGCAGTGCGATAATTGCTTTAGCCAGATCAGCTCACATAAAGGTGACACACCAGGTACACTAGATTACAAGACACATGTCTTGATGTTCTTGTCTACACCTTGTCAATTTGTCTGGTCCGGGGAAACAATTTGGTTTTTATTCTCTCGTTTTAATTGAAAGGGAAGTAATTTGATCTGGTAATTTTTACTGCATTTTATAAATGCATGCATCTCCTAAACGCACGCTATTTGAGCCTCCCAAGTGTCGTGCGTTTAAACGGATACTACTGTACATACTAATGATACAGCTATCAAAATGTGTGGGGGGAGAGGAAAATTAGGGATGGATGTGTAGAGCGAGACCTTTGTTTGTGGTCTATTGGTATCTGATGCATGATCATCATTTCACTTGTTGCTTTGGCACTGGTACAATTAACCACAATTATCTTAATTCTTATCCCACTGCATTTCAGTTTTCATTTTTGCTGTTTAATAGTTTGAAACTAGGGGAGTAATTGCATATTACTCTTAGACACTATTGGGGATCAGTTAACTCCCCTTTTTTAATTTAAAATTTTAGACCATTCCCAAGCAATTTGAATTATGAGGTTTCCACTGTATTCAATTGGTCATAAATTAGATCAGCAAAGGAAAATATAGTATTACTGTGTTGCAATCAGAAGTATGGATTTACTCTGTTGCATTCAGATCGAACTCACTAACTTGCTTCTATATTTAGTTGTCAAACACAACAGCACCTGACTTTCTCATCATCGAATTCCTAGACTTTAGTGATTGACACTTCTCTTAGTTCTGCGTCTTATACTGAGAGCTCAAAAATTATAATGGCTTCAACATCAAAAGATGTCATAAAACATAAATGCTTTTGCCTTAAACAAAAGGCGGCTGTAATCAAGGAAGCTGAAGGAAAAAAACTCAGGTGAAAATCTGCAATAACATTCAATTGCAAGAGGATCGCTCTTCACCACAAACATGTTCTTATAAACCTAACTTGATTGAAAAAAAAAACACTGAAAAAACTGTTGGTCTCTTATTAGCATGAGTCATATCTGATAGCTATCCAACCAAGGGTAGAAACCACTGCTTAATATATCATGGCTTGAGTTATTTTCTTGCTTAAAGGAATGACTCCTTAAGGCATTAACTTACAAAATGACAAGTACCTCTAAAAGATAGTGCGTGGGAGAATTATACTGTTATGCCTTTTCATACTTTCAGAAGGTTGTATGCTCTTAAGTACAGTAAAAGCATTTCCTATAGACATGCAAAACAGATCAAGTTAATTATAAAGAAATCTACTTAACCTTATTTTTTTCAAGCCCCATCCAACCATTTTCTGCCATGCTCAATAAAACATTTTTGAAGGACAAATTGAATAGAACAAAACATTATAGGGGGCTAATTAAATCAGAATAAATTTTGAGAATTTTACCTATTAATGTTTTTGAACAATAGTAAAAAATATCTTTAAAAGTTTTGAGAAGTGAAGAGAATCTAGACTCACTGTCATTTTGGCGCTGTGCTAAGTCCAAAAGAGGTATGCATGCTGCTGCTTCATGCCCTTTGGGATAGTTGGCAATGATGGTTTCACATCTCTAGCAACAAAATACAAAAGATGATCAGAGATATAATTGCAAATAATAATAGAAATAATTTATAACTGATATAGGCTTATTGTAAAATAAAATTGTATTCAGTACAAGTAAAACATTTATGTCAATTGCCATCAATCATGTCATAAAAAATTATTACAGTGGACCTTGGTTGTAACGAAATCTATAGGACTGAGCTATAATTTTGATATATCAAGATTGGCTACACGGATGATCATTATTAGTAAAGAAAAAATTAAAGTAATGAGGAAAATTTTGTGTTGAAATTCGAAGATTGGTGTGTCTTCTTAAGAGCGCATCCCTGACACGCTGCACAGCTACGCTCTCCTCTACCTGTATCACACACAATAGGCCTGGCCCATCTACACTGCCTTGGGTATTGCTTGTGCAATTCAACTTGGCACAACTTGGCAAAATTGTAATGCTCTTAGGTTAGACTTTAATGCCCACAGCTTTGGTACACCCGAGGTCTGAGCAGGCCCTTGTTCGTTAAGGCAGGGGTTTAAACACTATCATTTAATAAGGATAAAATGTGTTCCTGTAACTTCCTTCTTAACGGTCAAGGTTTCGTAAGGGCCGATGTTGTTATAATCGAGGTCCACTGTAATATATTAGTTACAGAAGTATGGTAGAGCTTTTCTCTTTGCTGTACTCGAAAGTAGAGAAAATAAGCTTTTATTTCATACCGATATCTGACTATCTTCCAAATTTGATTTAAGACTCATTTTGACTGGTTGCAATTCAGGCAATGTAATCTAACGAGTTGGACCAACATGAACTCAGTTTCATAAATTAAGCTTTCTTTTTTCCAGCATTATATATTTGGGATCAAACTTGCATTCATGCATAAAGCTCTAAAATTTAGAAATCATTCAACAAATAATATTTAAAGTCTCCAGATGAAAATCAGTTGATTTAAAGATACACTTGCCTTTTTAAAAATTCACTAAACCAAAAAAATATTTTACACAAGTGCAAAGTCTTCCTTTGTAATGTATTTTTTGCATTGAATCAAAATATTTTTGCTGGTCGAAGCCTCATTTTCTAAGTTGTTTTTATTCTCTTTTCAACCTTAGATAAATATACAGCATACTTTTGCTAACAATCAAAAAAGATAAAAAATTGACCAGAATTAACATGAAACTGCAAACAAATTTAATAATCGGAATTACATCGAAATTATGAACTTGCTGTCAGCTGAATAGCAAAGTTCAGATTGCGCACCCCTAAACACCACTGCTATATATTAAATAACTTCTGTGCGTTTAGGAGTGGCATGGATTGCCCCTGAACTGCAGTATAATCTAGCCTCTAGATCTAGAAGAGTGTAACATAAAACCAGTTTTACTTCAGTTCAGTCCTTTGCATTGATACCATGTATCTGTCCTAGGCTTCACTTGTTTCCCAAATTAGATCTATCGATTGTTTCAATTCTAAATTCAATTCTTTGATTCCCTAGGATCAATCTGAATCAAACGCATACCTATTCACACAATAGCTTTAATATAAGATTTTGTTTTTGAACTGACTTGCAGAGAAGAAACTCACAAAAAAAAGGAATCAAAAAGCAACTTAAAAAACTATACCAAACATATTGTTAACAGTTTTAAGGGATAGGGAAATCGTTGGAGTTGAAAAGGCTCAAGATGAATCCAAATTTCAACCACTGATACCCCCCCCCCCCTTACTAATCTTAAGTATAAAAAAAATTCCTCTAATTTACCAAAAAGCCTTTTTTTTGCTATAATTAAGAATAACACAATGCTGTTTACAAATAATAAAACATCATGAATTGGATAGATAACGCTTAGCTAAGTGACAACAATTGTGTACACTTGTTTAGTCGTTACCTTAAGATTCTCAGGTGTGAATTCAAATGGTGTGTCAGGGTTGTTGCTGGGTGAATCTCTGTGCTGTAATATACAAAATTAATGGGCTTTAGATTTGCTAAGTCCCTAAACTTACATAAAACTAGGCATTTATAACATCAAGGTGATAAAGGTAATACATGCATTAATTATTTCTAGAGCATTTTATTTTGTCTAAAAATACTTAAAATTACAAAGATATTTATTTAAACATATTAAAACTGTAAACAAGGGCAATATTTAAAACAATAATTTTGAAATTGTCATAATATCATAATATCATTATTAAGCCAAGGTTTGTGGCTTTGTCAAAAAATCTAGAGCTGTAAATCCTCTTATAAAAGCATTGATTTAGTCATGACAAATTCTGTGTTTTCATTTTCGTAAAAAATATCAATTTATAGTATAGGCCTATAGATAAAGTTAAGCAGGAAATTTTCATAATAAACCCTTGAAATCACAAATTTGTCAAACCTTTTTGCTTTTCCCTGTCCATTTTATTCTACTTCGTAACTTAATGCTTGATTCTACTTAACACAGAAATTTCCTAGATGTATTAATATGACTATTCAGATAGTTTTTGCACAAAAGCAGGTTTCAAGAACAAGTTTCAAGACTATTTTTCATCTGAGACATACTGACATATCGATACAAATAGATTGGAGAATTTCTTACCACAAAAGAATGTCCTCCAGCAACTGCAGCTGAACAGCTTATTGTCCGCAATTGCTGGTTCTGAACAGGATAGAAAGATAACTAATTTGATTAAAAGATAGATCTATATTATAATTTTTTGTAATACACAGATGAAGAGGAAAGGCATGATGGATAGAGATTGTAGACAGACTTTTAGTAATGTAATCAATGACCTGCTTGATAAATGAAATTTAGTCTTAGAAAGTTAATAGAGATAAAAATTTATTATAAGCCAAGCTATTCCATACTGAAGTGGAATCCGGATAAAGCCAACACCTCAGGACTGAAAAAAGTGTTGACTTTA
>BMAT01005504.1:510168-531046 GCA_019649035.1 Elysia marginata | reverse complement strand
GTAGGTTGTAACGTAGTGCAATCTGTAAGAGCTCTAGTATTCAAACGAGCCCAGCGTGACCACTAGGAAGGTACTCAGAACAATTTCATTACATACTTAGACACCTGGATGGAATGCATGGTTGTGTACATGGAAAGACCTTGTGCGCACGACGGTAAATTGTTGGATTAGTGTAGTGAAGCGAAGTGGAGTGGGAGAATCATCAGTGAACTGCTCTAATCAGCACCTGTCCAGCTGCACTAGCCCTCCCCTATCCTCCACTAGCCCTCGCCAGGCCAGTGGGCCCAAGCAGGTGAGCATGCGCTGTGTCTTCTGTCATGAATGGAAACAAAGATTGCCCCCCCACCCACTTTGTCTCTATCAAGACCCATCTGTGTTATCTCTAGATCTCTTCCCATCTGGCCACGAGGTGTTGACTTTATAGTTTAAGCAAGAATAGGTCCGAGGCAGTTGACCAAATGCGAAATAAAGTTATTTAAATAAAGAAGGAAAAAACATGACCGTTGCCAGGTGTTTCAGACTCTGAGAGTTGACTTCTCGCGGATTCCACTGTATAAAGTAAGTCTTTTTCATTTAACAACAGACAAAGTGAGCATTTGACTTTAAAAAAACCTGACACTGATTTAGTGATTAGTGACTGAACAAGGGTACAGATTTTAAATTTAAGGATCTAATGAGAATTTGGGGTATTAACTATTATAAGAAGTACTTCAAAATAAAGATGGTCATTCAAAGGTACTTTTCAATTTTAGGCTTGGATTGGCCCTCTGGCGTTAAAAATGAGTTATCATTCCTTTCATTCTGTCAGCCTTGCCAGTAGGCCAATGCCAGGATATATGGGTCATTCTCACCCAATCATGTAAGCAACACGTTGTCATAAAAAAAGTCTAAAAACAAACAAAATACTATTACCAAAAAAAAACAAAAACTCCTACATGTTTTTAAAAGAGTTTATCAAAGCTGCATGTAGCTGGGTGACTGCGAGATAATTACAGGATAGAAGAAAATTAAAAATAATCATGATTTTTTGTTAAAAAAACACACATATTTTGTAACATTCCAGGAGACCCATTGGAAAATTTAAATTACACCAAAGTAATGATGAAAAATTATGCAGAAAAAACTATTTTCGCAAAGGAGATTTATCACTGTATCTGTTGACATTGTTTGCCATAATGTTTTTTTGCCATAGATTTTTAATATCGACGATAAAAAATGCTGTTGCAATCATTACCTGTATAGTCCGTTTTAATGAAAAGAAACTTAAGCAAACCACTCTAAAACAAGCAATTTCTTTAAAAAGTATTGCTCCGTAATAAAAAAGATTGCGTTTGTCATTTCCGCCGGTCTTCTTTCTCATCGAGTAGCTGTGAGCGAATATGGGACAAACAATTTACAGCGTCTAAAAATAAAGTCACGAGGTAATGATTGCAACACTGTCCTTGACCTGCAACACGGTTTTCGTTTCGTATTTTTGCATCAGTGTTTTATAAGCATCCCAAGCTGTACTTCCCAGCTGTAACTTTTTTGCTGCCGGGTTTCAAGATGGCGGAACCTATGAAAGGCAACTTTCGGTTCCAGTCACGGAAATCAGGAGCGGTAATGATTGCAACTTTGTCCGCATTTTGTGTAAACGATTGCAACAAAATTGATCGCCAAACAGTCAAATAGATCATTTGACTTGTTATTCTTATTAATTCACGTTGTGTGTGAGCCTCAAGTTATTCAGGCTCCAGGTGTACTGCTTACAAAATACATTAACTTAAAAATTGGTTAACAAAACAGTTCAAACATTAACAGGACTAGAACAAACTTGAGGTCCTTGAAATGATTGCAACCTAAGAGCCTAGCTGATCATTTATAAAAGCCTGTAGCCGAAAGAAAAACAGATATTGTGTGATTTCAGATTAAAATATTAATTTATAAATTTTCAGCATGCGTATGGCAATGTAGATCTATCTCGAGAGGGCAAGCTGTTGTAAACATTAACATGGACACGAAGTTTAACAAGTGCAGATAATGTTTGCAACTAAATATGAGGATTTCAGTGATTAATGTCGACTGTATTTCTAATAATTGAATTTGTAGGCATCAAGTAGATATCTGGTACCGTTTTCTAAAAACAAAGTTGATTTCCAGCTTCATAGAAAAGGCAAATCTAGCATTTCTCTTATTTCTTTCTTTTTATTGTCCTGTTACATTTGCAACATTGGTTATAAAGGAGTATTAAAATTTAAATCAACACTTTTTGTTTGTTTACTTCATTAAGCTGTGTGTTTGACTTGTAAAATACTTTGTGGGATTTTGGATGTTGTGTTTTAAATAAATGTTGAGATAATCAAACATTTATGTCTTATGTCCAAACAACTGTTCTGTCCTGTAATGTTTGCAACAAATAATGTTTAAAATAGTGTAGTTCTTATGAATGAAATTGCATCAATTTTTCTATGATGCTAGTATATATATTGGAATAAATATAATCTGTTCCAAAAAGAAAAAGTTTTTATTTGAATTTTTTGTGATGTTAAATGAAATGTTTCATCCAGGTAATGTTTGCAACGCACCCAGTAAATGATATTTAAATGTGTTTTTCTCAAAAAGTACTTGTACAGCTGCTCTGATACTTTGGCATATGAAAATTGAATGTAAGAAGCAATATAATGAATATTCAGTGCATTTTTGTATCTCTAACTTGATTTTGAATTTTGGACTAAAATGTTACGAATTTACCATGATTGGGTGAGAATGGCCCATATTTATATATGCATTAAATGCTCAAACTCAAAATCCGAAAGTTTTATTCGCTGTAAAATGATAGTTTAATTCTTTAAAGGGTTATTAGCAGTTAAAACATGGGTTTTCGCTTTCTCTTCTTTAAAAATATGTACTATTAAACTACTCCAGCATTGGGCCCGCTACAGTTCTCATATCTATAGATTATCTCCACCAAACTTTTCCCAAATAAAATACCTAGCCCATTTTACCTGGTGAAAATTCCAAAAGAAGGACCCTTTTCTGTTAAAAAACCTTTTATTAGTTTTAATGCGGCAAGTAGGCTTAGAATTAGATCTCAGCATAATCTTGGCATTGGCCTGCTACCGTGAAAAGTACTTCAATTTCTATTTTGAATTTTTTTTTTGTTGGCACCAATTACTATTGGTAAACTTCATTCATCAATCACAGCGCGGTGCCTCCTGGGTTTCATTCACCACCTATGCCCCGGCGCATGGCTCGCACTCAATCACAATGACTCATTCGGCTTAGCCTAGCGCGTGGTTGCTAGCGGACAATATGCCCAAGGTCACTTTGTTGTCTCTATAATCTGTTCCAGTGATTGGCCCGCTGGCCAGCAAAGTGAGATAGAACTACAGCAGTTCGAGAGTGCATGAGACTGTAGCGGTTGTAAGCCTATTTGAGGTGTCTCTCTTTTTTTATCTGTTCCAGTGATTGGTCGGTGGTTCCAGTGAGGCCTAAGTTTAGTGGAAAGTGTGTGAGAACTGCAGTGGGTGGAGAGTGTAGCCTGTAGGCCTAGATACTAGATGTAGATATAGATTTATAGATCTACATCATGTATGAGAACTGTAACGGACCAAACGCTGGAGACGTGGAGTAGATCTAGATCTAGAGAATCTAGAAGGGACAAACGAAAAAGCGCCGAATAATTTTTATACATACTGCTGTTGAAATAACAGCCCTACAAACTGCAGATAACATAATAGATCTAGATCTAGATAAATTCCGAATAATTTAAATTTTAATTCAGTATCAGTCGATTCTCTCCTTCAGAGATGTGATCTGTTGTCGACGACCTCTGTTACAGAAGTTCTTTCAATTGCTTTGCTTACTGCTAGAGCTGTTATCTAAGCTGTTATTGATGACTTGAACCTAATTACCGAGGAAAGCCAAGGAAAAATAACTCTATGATCAAGAGTATTTTAAACACAGAATTGGAGAGTTGTGTCCATTGTTAAAAAGAGGCGTGGTTTGTTGTGAGGGTTGATAACTTGGCAAAGATGTTGGGAAATCTAACTGAAGTAGGCTTACGAACGTAATCAGTCATTTTAGACAGAAAACAATCGCACATTATCACGATCATTAGCAGGCCTATAGCTATATCATTGCAATGTGCAATTTACATATTAAAAAGTCATTATGTAAAGTACATTGATCCTTTTTTCCTTCTAAATGATATTTTTTGTTACCTTTACCATCAAGCTTGTAACATCCTCAACTATCATATAGGTACAAAGCGAGACAACATGGCTTTTTAAAAGGTGTTTAATATTGGTGTTTTATTTAAAAATAGACAAAAGAAGTACTGGATGAATAAAAAAGAACAGGGCTAATAACGGAGAAGTCAATTTGAAAAAAAGAAAGAAGAGAGTGCAGAAGTGGTGAATGATTAAAAAAAAAAAAAAACGAGCCAACAACCGAGACAGAAATACTTTGTTGTGGTCCAGAGGTAGACATTCAGTTTTTCGACCTAGAGATACAGGGTTTTTATGCCTTTGAAACTAGTCCAAATGAGTTAGATTTCTCAATATTCACAAGACAAGGCGCTGATACTTTTAACAATGCATTTTTCTGAGCTATCAAACTTTAAAAGGTTACTTTTATAAAAAAAATCAAGTTGAGGATCGATATTACTACTTTTGGTGATTTAGGAGTTGTGAGCGCCCTTTTCAATTTTTTGAGTGGTTTGATTGCAATTTTTAACAAAAAAATTTTTTTTTAATTCAACCTTTTGAATAAAATTATGGCTAGTGTGAGGTTTCCTCAAAATACAAACATGACAAACAGAGAAGAATTTGTCTTTAAATATATTGGGTTCTATAATTTTAACGTGAATATACATATAAAATGCGAATGGTAGCTACTGTTTTCTAAGTCGTCAAGAAATGTACCTTTTTCTTATAAGCACTTGCACAGTTGAACATGTCTGTTGAAATATTGAAACTGTTATAGATCCATTAATCACTACTCATCATTTTGTCACACTCTATAGAAGTTAGGTTTTCATTGTTTTTATGTTTTGTTTGTTTGTCTTTTTGACGTCTTTACTTTTTAAGTCTTTTCAAGACACTGGTCGATAAGACCAAAGAAGAAAAACCTGGAACGTGATGCAAGATTCTTTAAGTCTTTTTAAGTACCGTACTACAATGTTTTTCAAGAAAAAAGATTTTAAAATTTTCAAAACTTTTAAATAGGTCTATAGAGAAACATAGAGAATTCAACTCAATAATAGACCCAAGGAGCGGGAGTTGAGCTTTATTATTTTTAGTACAGACATCCGAGATAATAATTAAGATATTACTTGTAAACAGGTGTTGTTTTATGGCTTGAGTTTTTCTTGATAAGTTTTAAAAATTCAGTTGAAAACTCTAACTTATAAAGAAAGAAAAGCTGAAGTTAAATATTTACATCCCTGTAAAAGAGACCTAGATACCCAATTTTTAACTAAGTGAGCAGAGGGCATTGAATATGTCCTGCATGTGGGATCAAGCCCAGGACCTGTAGAGTAACGTGAGACTGTCCTACGAATTGAGAGATCCCTTAAGATGCCATTCTTCCTTTTAATATCTCTAAATTCTATTAAAGAATTGATCTTTCTAACGGAAATGTACCATCGATCTCATTTCAACTTCAAGTGTACACCATGTCTCTCTTTATGCAACACTGTTTTTCTTCTTTTTCAATTTCTTTAAAAATCTAGTAATAATATTTAGGTCTAAGGCTGCACGTAAAAAAGAGTTTAAGATTTTTTCTTGAAAACTCTTGATATGAGCTGACAGGATATAAAATAACAACAATGTGATGCTTATGCCCTACATCAAATTATTCATTATTGCCATTAATATCATAAATATTATTATTTCAGTGTTCCTCTATAAAAAGTTCAATCTATCCATTACAAAAACTTATTCAACCATAATTACATAACTTAGGATGATCACGTGTAAACTTTACCCTGTACTAATTATTTAAGTAACCAGTTCTGAAAACCCCTATTGTAAAATGCTAGTAGAATAAAGCCTGCTTAACGTTAAAGTACCTAATGATAATAATGGCAAGTGTTTAAAGGTGAAACCTAAAAGTATTTTTATAAAGCGCCTAATCCACTAATGCTCTTAGCACTTTACATAGATTTCTCAACAGGCCATTACCAATCAAATTACACTCTGGACTCACAGAGAAACAGCCGTAAAAGCGCATCACTCTAGCACTGTGACAAGATGTTTCACTGCCCATAAAACTGGTTGCCGTACTCAATTAACCTCTGAGTTCTATAACGAAATGTGTGTAAATAACCCTTCTCAATGAGTAGGCCTAAATGTCGACAAGCAGAACCCATGGCTCGAACCCTGGACCTGTAGGTCCAAAAACTGATTGTCTACCTCTGGACCAAAGTATTTCTGTCTCGGTTGTTGGCTCTGTTTTTTTCTTCTTTTAATCATTCCCCATTCCTGCAATCTCTTTTTTTTATCCAAATTGCCTTCTCCTGTATTAACTCTGTTCTTTTTAATTAACCCAGGAGGTGGAGGTGGAGGTGGAAGTGGAGGTGGAGCAGAAGCAGAAGCAGAAACAGAAGCAGAAGCAGAAGCAGAAGTATTGTATCGGTCCTGAACAAATTTGTGCTGTAAGTATTGTATCTGTCGGTGTCGGGTCGTCGTACGCCGCGTTAGTAATAGTTTCATCTTTGTAAAACCGATAGGACCACCCAAAAACTTAAGACCTATCTAAGATACTAGATAGTATTGGAAAGAATAGGACCTCATGTTGAGCAGTATCTATCACACAGTCAAAGTAGTTTTCGACCAAACCGAAGTACGTCAGATGTCGCATGGACGGCTGGCAGCGAACGTCAACATAGAGAACATAGCAATCAAGATCGCTGGGATTGACATGTCAGCAGCCTTTGACACGATAAACAGAGAAACCCTGTTAAAGATACTAGAAGACATTGTCAACGAAGATGAACACAGAATCATACGATTTCTTCTGAGCAACACCATTATCGATACAAAAATAATTGGAGCAACTGAAAAGAAACCTTTCTTCAGCAACGTCGGCACCCCACAAGGGGATAGCCTCAGTCCCGTCCTGTTCACAAAATACCTGGAACACGCTCTTAAAGAAGTAAGACCAGTCCTGCCCAAACCTTCGATTCCACTTGAAAAAGTGTTGCCAAGAGAGATAGCGTACGCAGACGACGTCGACTTGTTGCTTTTCAGGACATAGACTTAGAAGAAGTAGGTAAAGTTTTAGAAAAATACAATCTGCAAGTGAACGTTGACAAGACAGAATTTACAAACCTTTCAAGAGGGGAGACAAACTGGCAAACCACCAAAAAGGTCGGCACCCTGATAGGAGACCAAGAGGATATAGAAAGACGAAAACAACTCTCCTCAGCAGCTCTAGTAAAACTGAAAAACGTCTGGTTAAAAGGAGACAAAATCACAAAAAAATACAAAACTCAAACTCTATGAAGCACTGGTGAAGTCAGTTCTTACCTATAACTGCGGAGCATGGGCACCTACACAATCACAAGAAAAAAGACTTAACGCGTTCCATAGAAAACAACTAAAGAAAGTACTCAACATCAAGTACCCCGTGAAAATAACAAATTCATCTCTGTACAATAAGCGCAATGAACGCCCTCTCTCAATATTTATTCTTGAAAGTCGTTGGCGCCTTTACGGTCATATATTGAGACGAGACCGCCAAATTCCCGCTTATCAAACAATGAGCGGATATTTCGTGACGGAACGCAGCAAATTTAAAGGACGTCCACTAACAACACTCCCTGTCGTCGTAAACCAAGACCTTTCCCGAATCATAAACAGAAACTTGCAACTGAAAAGCAGCCACGACCTAGAGCACCTGAGATCTATAGCACACACAGACTACACTGTGATAGCACAGCAGAGAGACGAGTGGACCAAGCTTACAGCGAGGATTCGAGAAGCAGCCGAGGCGTCCCAGTCGGAGCACTGAGATGCGAAAGGCCCTAAGTCAAGTAAGTCAGTTGTAGTAGGGTTGTAATGTAGCTTTTCTTTGTTTCACGGTTCGGGGCTATGCCAAGTACGGCAAAAGTTGACTCCTCCTCAGTACGACAAGGATCTGTCGTTTCATACGTAATAAATTGTATCATTACTTATTGTCCTAAGTAAGGATAATCATACCTGTGTGGTGTGAAGGAATAAGATTGATTTCAAGCCTTAATGGCACTTCGGAAAACATACAACTTCAGAGGCATATTTACATCCCTTTTCATTTGTGTACCTTCTAGCCTTGGTGGCTTTCTTATTGATCAATTCGTAGCCATAGTGGCTGAGAAATTAAATGTTATACTTGTGTTTATGTACATATACTTACGTTATTTGTAAAATGAATTAAGTGTTATGTTATTAAATGATTTGAATTTTGACCAGTTGTTACTCGTTTTTTTGTTGTTGTGCATCTTCACGGACCCGGTATGTTCTTTAAGTCCAGTCCACAATGTGCTATTGCTTTTTGTCTAAAAGTACTGATTACGTTCGTAGGCCTACTTTCTGTTACATTTCCAAACATCCTTTCTAAGTAAAATTTACCCCGTTAAAATCTTTTATTTACCCTCGCAACAAACCGCGCCTTTTTTTAACAAGGGACACAACTCTGTAATCTGTGTATAAAAATTAATATCATAGAGTTATTTTTCCTTGGCTTTCGTCGGTAATTAGGTTCATGTGTAAACAAAACAGGTACCATAGGTAGGGCTAAACTTAAAATGCTCTATGACTGTATTTTACTCCTGACTTTCTTGACTAAGTTATCCAGAAATTTTAATGTAAATCAGCTGTTACTATTTTTCGTAAAATGGTTTAGATTTTACACGTTTTCATAACTAGATTCTAGATCTAGAGTCTAGTAGAGCTCTATAAATTTTGCATGCACTGCTTTGTCTGACCCGCGGGAAGAATAAGAAACGCAAACTTTTAATCAACTTGTATGGAAAAATCATAGGCAAATTTAACCTTAAAACGCGTATTACCTCGCCATTCTCCAGGTAGAGGGGATAAAAACTGTTCAGGACGTCTGCCTAAGTGGGCATCGTACATGGAATGTATACTGAAAAACTGCACTACTTCATTATTATTGCACACAAATTTTTGCTTAGAACTTAGGGGCATGAATATGAAATGGGCTGTATCCTAATCTAGATCTAGATCTAATTCCCTATAAACTATCTATGATGGTCATGTATTGCCAAAATAAAAGTATGTGATGTTTTACGTACCCTCTGAGTAGGTGCAGATTAAACCTACTCTACATCTATCTGAGAGCATATATGGCACCAAAGAAATTTCTCCAAGCATCCCTATCCTGGGCAAGCCATTTTAACTCATGCCATGTTTTGTTAGCCCCTGATGTATTAGGCCTAAATCATCACATCATGAAGATGACAGCTAAATAAAGTGGGCAGTGTCCTGTACTTTAAAGCCTTGACGCAAAAGTTAAAAAAAAAATGAGGATAAAACAAATTCAGTATCCATCGGTGAGGGCACTAGCCTGGTCGATGCTCTTGAGGTTTTCAATCCCGACTACCTTGAGGATTGAAGCACTGGATGTAGTTGGTAGTTAGTGCTGTATTTACAGTTGTCCCTGAGGAGTCCATCGATGCAGTTTGAAGGCGTTTAAGCACGATGCAGTGACTGTGTTTTGTGGCAAACTATTCCATCTATTTGTGACTCTCTCGCTAAAGAAGTTCTTTCTAACATCAAGGGGGTAGGCTGATTGTCAATTTGAAACAGAGGTCTCTTGTTCTTGTTTCACTACTAAGTGGGAGATTATCTTCCAAATTGACATTATAGTCTGTTACTAGTGTTAGTGAGCTTATAGGACTATAGGATATCACCTCTAAGGTGCCAGTACATGAGACTTGGAAGGCCAAGAGCTTTCAGTCTATCTTTGTAACAGAAGTTTGTTATGATTAGGTGGTATCGCATCGTCGTTCATAGTCACACTCACATTGAAGGGGACAATAAACTACAATCATTTACTCCCATGGTCTTGTAATTGTACTAGGCTATTGCTCCATTGTTTTTCAAGAGGAAGCTAAAAACCTCAATGTGAGAGTCGTTTTCAAAAAGTTATTAAAAATATAATAAAAATAAGCTCACTGACGTTCGGGAAGAATTGATCTTTATTTTGATATAGCCTACGAGTGTGATAAAATGCAGCACTCAAAGTCAGAATGGGCAACTTTCAACAAAAGCTGAAGCCAAAATGCCAGTCACAGTCTTAGTGCACGGAGTCAGCCCCAAAGCCAAATTCCTTGGCATAAATTGTAATGCTCATTTTTAAGCAGATTTTTTTTAAAGTGCAAAAGTATCCAAACCTGTGATGTAAAGAGATTCTGCTGTATATAACCTATAGGCCCTATTTTCTTTCTATCAGCTATCTTACCTTTAAAATTTAAGGACCTTGTCTTTACTGATACAATGAAGTCTAAGGCCATGCTTTTACCCAACTGTTACGTCGCCACCCGAACCCCTACATCAAGACAAAAGATGATCTGTCTGTCTTAACCTCCCTGTCGTCCTTTGATGATTGTCCATGCAAAATTAGCTAAAATAAGTGTAAAGAAAAATTCCACATAAGTATTAGATATTTGTTAGATATTGATTAACATTTAATAATGACTACTGCTATGTTTAATAAAAGCAAAGCTAAAGAATTGTTCAATTCATTTTTAATTTACTATTTTTCTAGGCTTACGGAATGCGTTGATGACTGATGAAGAATGGCAGAGCCAACTGACAATGTAGTTACAAAGGCTGGAAATGCAATGATCTTCATTGTACCTATAAAGTTTCAGAAAAGGCGATTGGAAGATATTAAAAAGTCGCTTTCAAAGAAAGGTATTCAATATACCGATATCATGAGGTAAAACTTTTCACTTTTACTGTACATGATTTTACTAAATTTTTAAAACTTTATGAAAACATTTATGATAATGATATTATAACAACAAATATTATTCCTTTTTTCATCTTTTTTACAGAAAATATATTCACAGAAGTTTTCATAAAAAAAATTATATTTGTAAAGCATTATTTACGTAAAGCTTGAAAATACAATGTAAACAACTAATAAAGCCTAAACATTAGACAAACAAACATATCTCACATTTAAAAGGCACATCTACGACTTAAGAGTTTCAATATCAAATGCATGAGCTAGATGTTAGAGCTATGATCACTACGTTGCTTTAGTACAAAACCAAGCGCAAACTATTAAATCCTGTGGTGAGGATTGGTCAATCCCTTGTAGACTGGGATTGGTGATGTGTCTACCCTGTAACTTGCTGCAAAGGGTTTGTAATAAGCAACATTTTTTACTCACCTTAAATTGTTTCTCCAATGCACCTTCAGTCTTCAGATGAATCCTTAAACATAAGACAATAGTAACCACAATTCAATTTAAATATTATAGATTACAAATAGCTGTAGAAAAAAAAATTTTAAAGAGAAAATGTAATGTTTTGTAAATGATGAGTTGACATTTAAACATCTAAAAATCAGATTTAAGTTGTTAAAATATTTCCTCAGCTCTGAAGTAACACATGTTGTCTCTGAGTGCCAATCCCTTGAGCAAGTTGAGAAGTATTTGACTAAAAGTGGACAATTAGTTTCAGAAACAGCCATTGTAGTGTCTACCCAGTGGTTAATTGATTGTCTGAAAGCCTCCAGGATTGTTGAAATCAAGAGCTCCCAAGTACTAAAAGAAGTAAGAAAGGAATTTTTTAAATTATTATTTGCACAAAGTGTCAGCTGGCTGATTAAATTGGCCTATAAAATTAGAATTTCATCTTTAGCACGAAAGGTAATGGAAATTACCAGGAAAAAATTAATATTTTACACTTCTAGGGTTTAGTCCCTGCCTTTTGTAAATTTTGGTCCTGTATTTGGGAATGAATAAATCATACTTTTTCTGGAATTTCAAAATGCCTTTGAATGAAATATCAAGGGAATCAATCAAAATTTTATATGAAGTGTTCACCTTAGATTGAGTCTATCACATGTCAATTGTTTAAATAGAAACTGGTTTTTTTTGGCAAAACACTCTGCAGCATTGGTAGATTATATTTCATGATTCATGGTTTTATTTTTTAATTTGATGTACCCTGATAATCAGTTTGGAAAAGTTCAATATTTGATGTAATCATAATCTCTTTTACTGTAAATGCAGTTCAATGTAATATATCTAACGTTATGTTTATGTAACTACTAACAAGTTATAGGCCGCTGCTAGTTTTAACCATACTGCAATGAAAATAAGTAGGCAAATAATAAAACTTTTCTTTTCTTATAGTAAGATACTTATCGGGAGCTAGATGGCAGGGAGTCTTCAGAGAAGAAACCCCTATCATAGCAAGTGTTTGGCCCCAAACTTCTTACATTCTAAGGAGGGCCGGGCCACATCTAGGTCATAGCTCTAGATGCCTCCCTGCTACCTTTTTTTCTACCCTCTTCAGAATTTGAATCTGAATGTACAGATTACAAGTCCTGTGTTATGTCACTTCAGCCAACTGAACTCCCTGGGATTAGAGTATTTTTACTCCATACGAAACAACTGCTCATTTGTCCTGCTCCAATACCAACAGGACCTGTATTCTGCTGTTTTGACCAGCAGTTTCAAGGCTTTGGTTTGTTTATTGCCACTGATTGAGAGTTTGCCGAGATGATCCTGCAAATCCTCTGGCGCTGATCTCTATTGGCATTATCTTTGCCCTGTGGCCACTTTCTTCTAGCTCTTTAGTGAAGTCCTGATATTTTTCCTTTTTGTAGGTATGGGCTTATTCCATTCTGCTTTCATATGGTACCATCAGTTCCACCATGATGGACTGTTGTGTTGAAGGTGAATGGATCACAATGTCGAGCCTTAATGCGGTTCTCCTGATGACGTCAGGGTGTTTATCCCATTCTGGAAGATCTGCTGAAACTTCCCAATCATTGCAGCTGTTCAACAGCCCTTTTCTTTGGGTACTTGCCATGTTCGACCTCCCACACCATGTCTTAGTCCCGCCCTCTGTTGTAAATATTGTGAAGCTTGGTGAAGGTGGATTGAACTGTCCTTCTGCAGTTCTTATAACTGAGGCAAGTTCCTAAAGCACCCTGTTGTGCCTCCAGGTATATTGCCCTTTGCATAAGCTCAGGACATGTTCTTTAGTTTGCCATGACATAGTGGGCATGAAGGATCATCCTTCTTTCCCCAGCGGACCAGATTTGCATTTGAAGGAAGGAGATGATACAGGCATCTAATGATGAAGCTGATTCTTAGGGGCGCCATTTGCCATATATCCTTCCATGTTAGGGATCTCTGGATTGCAGAATCCCAGTGCATCCACTGACCTTGCTGAGGTTGCTGGACTGCCTTTTGGATTCTTTTGAAATCTTCCCTTTGCCTTACCTAATCTATGATCATGTCTCTTTGCCTTCTGTCTTTGACCACCATTTGACTGAAAATCCAGTTCTTTGCAGTCAGTTTGAGTTTGGCCAATTACCTCTTTCATCTTTTTGCTTCGTCAATGGCTTCCGCTACTTTCCATTTTCTGTCGGTCTTTATGGATAACTGCATGGTTTTGACCATTGGGTCATCAGAGTCTTCCAGCATAGTGACTAATATAGCTTTCCCGCACTTATACTCCTCAAGGATCGATTTCATCAAGAGTTTTAATTTTGCCTTGCGGCAGTACATTGCCACGTCTGAAAGTCCTGGTGGAACCCCGAGCCATTTCCTTGTGTATTTATTGATTTTGGCTTCAATCGATTCTACTGTAGAGCAGCACATGTCATAGACGAGGAGAGGCCACAGAAGTTTAGATATTAGCACGAACTGGAGACATCACACTTTGAACTTACCCTGAAATCCGCATTTGTTAACTGCTAGTAGATCCTCAGAAGCAAACTGTAAACTGTTTCAACTCCTCTTCTGGTATCTTTCATTAAGGAGTTGTACCATCTTTCGAGGCTTTTCACTGGTTCTTGGCTGACTGTTCGAATTGGCTGTTCAGCTACTGTGAATGTCACTACTTCCTCTATTTTACTTTTCCTTATTGACAAAGTGCGGGACTTCTTTGGCTTGAATTTCATTCTTCACCATGCCATTAAGGTGTCAAGGCTAACATCCGCCGTGTCTCATCTTTCTTGGAGCATATTATGGTGGTGCCATCCATGAACGCTTTTCAAGGTTGCATTGAACATCTGCCGCCTAGATTGGCTGGGCGTGCACTACTCTCTGCTGCTTTCAATATAACTTCCATGGCCATTACAAAGAGTATTGGTGATATTGTGCATCCTATGGCAATGCCCACTTCCAGGTTGATCCAGTTTGTTGTGTAGTCAGCAGTTGAGAACCTCATACAGAACCCACTGAGGTAATAATCTAGCATCACCTGTATGTCCTCTGGAACATGATACATTCTGAGGGCTAGCTGGATCATTTTGTGTGGTACTGATCCATACGCATTTGCCAGGTCTAAATACACAACGTTAAGATTCAACTTCTCTGACTTGGCCCTTTGAATGACGTCCCAGATCATTGTTGCGTGTTCCAAGCAACCTGGAACTCCGGAAATACCACCCTTTTGAACAGGGGTGTTTATGTATCCATTTTCTGTGCAGTATTTTGTTAGGAGTGTTGCCATGACTGAGAAGAATATTTAAACTTCCACATTTAGCAGTGATATTGGGTGAAACTCGTTGATTTCTTTCAAATTCTGTTCTTTGGGGATATATGCACTCCTTCAATCATCCATTCTTTACAGACACCTTTTGTACAGAAGGTAAGGCACTCCATTGGGGCTGGAGCAGATGTGGCTCTCGCTTTATGAACCACTGCTACTATTTCTTGTAAGTTTGGAGGTTTGTTGTTAAACTTTATTCCGCATGTGGCTGGCCTTACAAGACCTGCATTTTCTTCTAGAGAAACTTCTCGGTCAGTATCTGATTATGTTTTCTTTAGATGAGCTTTGAAGTCTCCTCTGCTTACTGCTAGAGTGCCGGACTTGGGTTGCTGGAAAAGCTCTCTTGCGAATTGGAATGGGTCTCTGAGGAAACTTTCCTAGTTTTTCCTCTTTTATCTGCGTTTCTTTCTGGCAGACTCAGCTCTGCTTAGTGCTGAATCTCTAGCCTTTAGGTGTTGCCAAATTTTATGAAAGCTCTTCTTTTCTTCGCTATTAGCTGCTTTCATCTGTTTCTTCAAATTCCTCTTTTGCTTATGCAACGTATCCATTTCATATTGCCTTCTGCTTCCTCTTGGTGGACCTTTGGATTGGTATTGCTTGGCCCCAAAGGTTTCATAACTAGTTTAGTAGACAATGTCACCGAAAGTAGCAAGTTTGTGTTCCAATGTGCTGTCCCCGATGAGCAAGTCTAGTTTCAGGACTATTTTGCTGTCCAGATCTTCCTACTGCTTCTCTGCAGTTGCTGCTGGGAAATTGATCCTTTGACAACTTCCTTATCTTGGTCCTCAGCTTGGATTTCCTTAGTACTGTAGTTTTGAACCTGGCTTTGTTTTTCCTACGTCTTATCTGCTAGAGCAGTGCGCTGCTGTTGGAACAATTTATTTAGACATCCCATTTTAGTCCTGTGGATTTTCATTTCTCTTTCCAATGCAAATCTCCTGCCACATATAGATGGATAGTCCATGTACAAACCAATATTTAGTGCCCTTAATCTCATAGTCCTAATACTTTTTTATTTCTTTACATTTAATAAGTGTTGAGAACAACAAACTTATAAATTTAAATTACAGTTATGCTTCTTGTAAATGTGCATGTTTATAACGTGTGAAACCAAGTTCATTGAAGGTTCTTTTTGATATCCTTTTCAATCTTCTCATATAGGAAAAGATTACAACAAAAGAAGATGTTTCAGCAGTAGATCAAAGCAATACAAGCTTCCCAGAGTGGGCATGTCAAAGGAAAGCTAAATTAGAGCATTTAAACATAAAATTAACGGTAGGTCAGGTAAAATAAGTAAAATATTAGACAAGACAGTTTGAGTAACACCAGGAACATAAGGGTTGCAAAAATTCTGTCGTGCAAATGGCTCTCACAACATTTGAAGGAATTAACAAGATTTGCATTTATTACAGGAAAGCTTTATTATTACAAGTCATACGAAAACTCTAAGACATAACTGCCATTTCAATACACACTCTAAAAACTACTACCTTCAAAGGCAAACTTAGACTAACTTAGCATGCAAGCGCATAGGTATTAAACAGAAAAGCAACGGTTTTATTGTGAGGTGAATGGGGAGGGATGAGGATGGGCACAGATGACTGGCTTAAAAAAAAGAACTAAAGAGGGTAAGGAAGCATCATCAATGTACCTTACCAAAAGGATGGGCCCAACAAAGAGGCACTTTTTCCTGTTCTTGCTGATCTCATATCAAGATTGCTAGCAATTAATTTTTTCCTGAACACTGACTGTACCGTGTGAACCCACATTCTTGTTTTCTCTTGTAGATTACATTTAATGTCCTATTGAAAGATTTTTTAAAGGGTTTTTTTATATCAGTTCAAACAAGATTCAGTCGATGCCTTTATTATTTTATATTTGCTCTGCCTCATGTGGTATGTAAATAAAAAGCAAGGTTTGAGGACACTTAAAAAACAACATGTTTTCCAAATTTTTTTTGTTACTTTTTGCTTGTGATGTTTATAAAATTCTTATGATATTTTTATGGCCAAATGAAGCGATTCCTTTTTCTTGCATAGCTTTTACCATCAACAGCTTTAGTACTTTATAATAGCTTATACATCAGGATCATGCCATGTATACGAAGCTCTAGTTTAGAGTCTCAAAATCCTTTTGAAACTTGTTGGTAGCATTCTTTTTGTCAAAATGTTTTCAGTCTGCTATTGAGGTCCTGCAAGAGCATGCAGAGCTTAGAGACGGCAACCAGGATTATTCCAGAGCTCTGGCTTTCCGCAGAGCTTCAAGTGTCCTGAAAGCTTTGCAATTCCCTGTACAAAGTGTAGAACAGTTGAGGGGCTTGAAAGATATTGGAGAGCATGTGAAAACTGTAATTGCTGTGAGTAGCATGTAAAAGCGAGATGCACGTAACTCTTTTTTAAATATTAAATAATATTATGGGTTCATCAAAAGCATCAAGCATTCCTCAAATGGCTCAATATTCAAAACTCGAATTTTTTTATTTCTTATTTCCTATATATCTTTGCTTTGCCTTGTTGCTGTTGGTGTTCTGGAAGAGCACTAGAGTACTCATCCAGAATACATGACGTGGGCAAAGTTTAGGTTTTATAGGACTGTGAATGTGTGACAGATTTCTTCTTATTACTGCCCTTTCTGTATCCAGCTGTTCATAAAATGAAAATCAAAGGATGTCACAAAGAGGCGAAATTAGTTATTTTTAACAATCCATGACCCAAAATTAATCGTACTTGTTCTCTGAGAAATTGGAAAAATACTTAACTTCTTGCAAGGATGAGAATACCATGTGGTGCGCTTTTACATCACCTTTTATGACATAATAGCATATTTCAGTCTTTTCTGCTCTGACATCTGCTTTGTGTATCCTTTATTTATCTTACAATATGTTTGGTTTTTCTCTGGGGGTTGTATTTTTTTTTCATTTTACCCTTCATGATGTACTTGAATCGTTTTTGTTTACAATGTTTTGGATTCGCATAAAATGATATGATTTATTTATTTTACACAGGACTTTTTAGATCATGGTTCTAGCTCAGAAGTCGAGGAGATCCTAAAATCACATTGGTTCAGAAAAATGAAAGTAAGTGTGCCTTTTTCATCAAGATGTATATATGAATTTTGTAAAAGAAATATATATATAGAAATTAATCTCAATTCTTTGCATCATTGCAAAATATGATGGATGTTGGAGCTGTTATTCTAAATTGGGCCTTAAATATTTAGATCTGTACATTGTTCTGATATGCAAAACTTTGACAATTGCTTGAAATTTTAATTCTATTGCTTTTTGTAGATCCCCATGTTGATATGAAATAATATTTTAAAAAAAGACACCTGAGAAACACACACATAAAAAATCAACAGCTTTTTTAGACTAAAAAACAATTCAAAACATATAACATCCAATTCATAAAGCTGGTTACAAAATGTGTGGGTAATAGTGTGAGGTGGAAATATGATTTTAATGTTCTTATATAAAACATGAAATATTAAAATTTCATAGTTTTAAAAATTCTATAACTTTTATCTTGATTTTAAATAACTTTTGCAGCATTTTTTTTAATATTTACTTTTTTTCTGTATAACTATATAAGTTGCTTTGTGTTTCATGACAATGATCATTCTTTACTGAGCTATAACTTCATGCATATCTTGTCCAAATTAGTCAAAAATAAAAAGATTTGATTAATCTGGCAGCTTTTTACCAGTGTATTTGGTGTGGGACCTTCAACAGCTAAAGCATGGATTGATCATGGATGGGAAAATCTGGAGGATGCCCAGAAAAATGGTTGCCCAAGCAATGATTGGAGAATTGCTTGGGGTAAGCAAGCCTATTTTTTAGAATTTTGAAAATCTACAACAGCAGAACATTTATAGCTAAATTTTTTTCAAGAATTTATCTGCAGTTCTGAAAATTCCTTTGTTTTTACATGTACTTCATAAGATTGTTGACTTTTGTCCAATATCATAAGGAAATTTTCCTGCGCTAGACTTGTCTAAGCATTGATTTTTAAAGTGATGTCACTGGTCTGTCAAATATGTAAGTTTTTACTAGAGACAAAGCATCACTTTTTTTAGCGACTGCCCTTTCTGTCATCTTGATGTTAATCAATTTTGGCATCTTTATTTTGTCTTGTGGCAAGCAGACTATTTAAATTTGTATATATATTTTTTGGACAGGTTTAGCTTTCTGGAAAGACCTGAATACACCTGTTTGTCGCACAGAGGCTTTGACTTTCAGTCAGATTGTACAGCAGGAGGCAGAAAGCATCTTACCTGGTGTTATCACAACACTTGTAGGAGGCTTTCGAAGGTAATGACCTTTGCAATACTCTCAAATACTCCTTGATCTCTTTCTGTCTCAGTGTCTTTTTTCCTTTCCTCAGACCTCTTTTTTAAAATAGTAGTATTGGGTGCTGTAGGGTAGAAGGAATAGGGAAGACCTATGGCAGAAACAAGATTTTACACAATGGCTGAAAATGATAATTGAAGCAGTTTGAAGAGTATATGCAGAATTTTGGTAGTTGGTGTGGGGCACAAGGTCCAATGAGGATCCGCCTTGAAGGCGAAGAGTATTTCTATGGTCTACCTGTAATTTTGTATGTGTAGTGTCAACTCTTTCATTCCTAAACTTGAGTATGCAGCTAGACCTCTATCGTCCAAAGGTAAAACCTAGTATTTTCAAAAACTGAGATAACTTCATAAAGGCTTTGGAGGTCACCCTTTTGCTATGCAAAACTTGATTATGCCCCTGCTTCAGTAGTTTTAGAATGTACATAAAACATGTTTAGATTGAGAAGTTATAAAATAATATCATTTTACAACTTTTTTATAGCAATTTTCTCAAAAATGTATTCAAGACTAGTTGCTAGGTTTTACCTTTGGATGGTAGACCTGGCCAAACTATGGCTGTGCAGAATATTTAGATATGCATCTTAAATAATTTTGTTTCACTCTCTCCTTAGATTTGTTCTAAATATCTACACTCAGTCAAAACTGTACCTCTACCTATGTCTTTTTTACCCCTCCAAATGAACCAAATGATATAATTCAAACCAGAGAAAGGCCCATTGAAAAACAAGATGTATATCTTTTTCTTTCTGATGTAAAAATGAATATGTTTATAGAGAGAAAGTAAAGTAAAGACCAGTTTTTTATATAGCGTCTAATCCACTGAAATCCTCTAAGCGCTTTATCTGAGTTGCCCAATAGGTCATTACCAACAAAATTACCTATTAAACTCACAGAGGAGCAGCAAATTAAGGGCACCTTTCTGACAAGACTATCACTGTCTATACTCAGGTACTCCTTTAAGGCATTTGTGAGGCATAGAAATGTTTGTAAATAACCTTTCTCAAGGACTAAATGTTGACCTGCCGAAAGCAGGGCGTGAACCCCGGACCTTTTGGTTCGAAAGCCGAGTACAGACCACTAATCCACAACAGCCATAATAATGGTAATGATTATAATTTGCCAAAAAGTTTAGCTTAATGTACTATAAGAATTTTATTGTTGTGCACTTGACTTCCTTTAGCTGTAAGGTCCTTATTCTTACTTTTCATTTCTATAAATTTCATGACTAAAAATTAGTGATATGTAAAGTGTTTTGCACTCTTTTGATAAAAGGTGCATTATAAATGAAATTTGTTATTGTTAAGTTATTGTTTTTCTTCTTTTTATTTTTATGGTCACCTCTTTTTGACAGGTGGGAGCAGAGAGAATACACATTGGTACCTGCATAATTTGCATTTTTAAAGTTTTCACTACAAAAAATAATAAATGCAGACAGGAAACAAATAAAATTAAAAGTTTTAGGTCTCCAAAATTTTGGGAAAAAATTAAATCCATAATATATCTAGATCTAACTTCCAATTTTCAAGAATTGGGCAGTAGCCTAAAAACAAATGTCTTTCAACCACTCTTAGTATGTTGTGTCTCAGCAGTTTGAATACCTGTATTATGAAATATCATTTATGAGTGGGATTTTATCTTTTTTTCCATATTTTTTTTATAACAAATAAAATCTGCTTACAACATTATCATAACTTTGGAAAGTTTTTTAAATTTTGAACTTGAAAAAAAGGGATTTTTTAATACATATATGCATTGTTGATATCCACATTCATCACACTCCAGAAAAAACCGGGAGCTACA